>JAXQQM020086340.1:0-297838 GCA_034641835.2 Pinus albicaulis
ATCGATGTGAATAAAAAAATGATCGGTCAACCACCTTAAAACCCCGAAATCTCTCATTTGCAGCACTTGCATACATACAAAATGCGTCTCAAATAACTTCCCAACCAAAACTTCAATCTGGGCAATTTCACACTCTTTTACATGCGGAAGCTTGTAACATTGATTCACCAATTAGTATGGTTCAAATCATTCAACATATATATCTTTTCCAAAAGTCTTAAGAAAACTTTTAATTAAAATCCCCTTCGTTTAATTTCAAACCCTCAACCAAAGCTTATCACATCACAACTCAGAAGTTCCAATTTGGTTAATTAAAGCCAAAGCCTATGGATATTATGCCTTCATCGACCCTTACACTTTAATTGAAGTGCCATTGCATATGGAATTATACATTCCACTATCTACTCACCTTCAAGGCATCAATTGGAAAAGCTACCATACACAGATTCAAATATCGATAAACCCAATGCCAATATAAAACCCAAGGCATGTAATTATTACACTGCAACTTATCAAACCCAATTACCAAGAATTTAAAGTCAACAAACCTTACCCAATCGATCACCAACAATGTGCCTTTAACCAGCTATGGATTGCCCCTTCATCCCTTCAATGTTTGGTCTCAACCAATGCCCTGCGCGCGATCTTCTGCTGTGGCAATTCACATAACTCAGATTTTATTAAAGTTGAATTACACTTAACCATGACTTACCAACACGCCACCCTAATTATGCATCTGCAAATGTGTGCGTTGCTCACACCTCAACCTCGATCAGCACACAATTTTTAAACAACTTGACCACTATTTAACATTGGTTATACACCATTCAATGCTGACGCAATTTAGTTCTTCATTAACCAATCTCAGCGCAGAGTTTGCTCTGCGTTCACTTTAGATCCAACGTAATTTGGGAAATGTAGGCTATCATAGTATGCTTCAAACTTCAGACTATGGATTGAAACATTAACAAATCTTTCCAACGCTGTTCAATGCATTCTCCAACTTCTGGCTGTGGATTGGCTTCCATAAGTCAAACAGACAATTTCATTGATCCAAAAATGCCCACGCTCATTTATGTTGTCAATTCAATAGAGATTTAAGTTTTCACCATCAAACTACACCTTGGAACACATTTATCACCCAACAAAAGTCGACTTACCATTACCATTTTAATTCTGGTACCTTACCTTAACAGGTCGATTTCATTCAAGGCTCCACCTGCAATTTTCATTCACTCAACACAATTCTTCAGCGCTAATAAAAATCTATCCCTCTTCACTAAAACATGGGAATTGGTCCACAAATTAATCTGGAATTTATAAACAGATTTGATTAAACGAACTACACAATTTCAAAACCTGCCCAATCGAATTCCGTTCAATTGAATACTATCCAATCTTCAACGTTGTTCCTGCTAACTTGGATTTTTTAAAAATTGATTTACAATAGACTGAATTTTTAAAAGTCCGCACCTCTTATGTATCACGCCATGGGACTTCGCTGCCTCAACAATTTAACATAAATCGTTGTAAAAATCGATTAATCCCATATGTATTTGAAACGTTATGACATCAAAACACAGATTGCCACTTTGCCTAGTTGAATGCCTCATTCAATTTAGGAATTTACTCAACTCCCAAAACATGAATTGATCATAAAATCGATTCTTCCTCATTTACAGAATGGCATTTAAATTCATGCACGGAAACAGGAATTCATAAAAAAAACATTTAATTTCCATCATTGCAATCCATTTTTCAATCACTGCCAATTAACCCACAGATTTACATGAAACAATCGATTCACTCAACAGACATAGTCTCTCACATAGATTTACCAATTTAATCCTTAATATATCGGATCTTAACCATACAATAATTGACCAATTAAGGTGCATAATTCAAAACAAACACTTTTATATAAAAATGAAGTTATTTACAGCAACATTCCTTCTTGGCCTGATTTTCAAATCATTGGCCCTCTCTTTCTCTATTCTACACTCTAATCTCACCTCTCAAATTTCTGATCTATTTTGCCTTTGAGGCATATTAATTTATGCAATTTTAATTGAACCAATTTTGGTTCAAATCCCCTTAATCACTCAACAAACCCTCAAATATCTCAACACCCCTAAAAAATAGATTTTTATCCCTAAAACCTTGAAACTAATTCTAACTTAGGCTCATAATTAATTCTAAAATATCCCAAGGCTAATTTCTCTCATGGTTTCCAATTATTTGGAAACATTACAAATCCTCACATATAATTAATTTAAAATATAATTTAATCACTCAAAAAGCCTATTAATATTTACATAAATTTAATATTTTCTCAAAAACATGAGACCCCTAGGTTTAATAAAAATACAAGGTATTTTTCCGAGCTAATGCTCCTGCATCAGACTCCCAAGGTAGAAAATGATCATGATCTCCTGATCATGCTTTTTAAATCTTTATCTGCCTAGATCCCACACTTTGTTCTGTAACTCATCATCTATATCTGTTGTTTGCTGCTTTTCTCCAGGTCTCCATATCTTATGCTGCCTTGCTCCACTTGCTGCACTTTTACAATCTGTCTCTGTTTTCATTTTGCTGCTGTTGCTTCTCTTCCTTGCTGATGTCTTTCTCTGAGATAATTTCATCATGATTCTTCTGATTAGTTTAATTTCTCTGTCCAATAAATCTCCAGGCTGCTCATTTCTTGTTTTCTGCTGAGCCCTTACTTGCTCAGTTCTTACTTCTATGCTTGTTTTCATTCTTACCGCCGCCCAATCATCCATGCCCACTTGTATTCTACAATGGAAAATTTATCCTCTGCCTCCTCCTATCAACAACTTACTGGACTGGTACATTGTGTACTCTTTTCTGCTATCTTCATCTCTCTGCATCTGCAATTCCCAATTCTGAAATTGAGATTCTTTCTGCACTGAATCTTGACTATTCAGCATCATTTCCAGTAACATAACTCCTTCATTCCATGGATTAGATGTTTCCACAGAATTTTTGTCTTCCTCCTTCATTTGACTGCTTAACTGAGTCCAATGTCCTTCAGCACCTGCAACAACACTTGCATTCACAAAACACTTGTTAAAACAAAAATCATAAGGCATCAGTGCCTTGTCCTCCTTTTCCAGCATTTCAGTATGTTGTTCTGAATTTTCCACCTCAATCAGCACATCAATATGCTTATTCTCTCTTCCCAAAGAATTCTCTGAAGAATTATCAAGACTCACAACCAGTCTTTCTCTCACACCATTTGTCTCCACGATGTCTTTCTTCTCTTGTTCACTGTACTAAACTCTTTCTTCTGCTGCAATTTCCCTGTCATACTCTAAATTTACCAACAAGTATTCCAACAATGCAATTTCTCTGTGGCATTGATGAAACATATCATCATCATGTACCATCTCTGCATTCACACACAAGCTTTTAGTTTGAAAATCACAAAGTTCAATAGTCTCAACTGTTGTTTCATATACCAGCTCTTCAAGCTTATCCTCTTCTTCATTCACAAGAACTTCCTCTTGCACTGTAACAGCTTCAAGTACAAATGCATCACTTCCTTCTTCTCCAGAGTATTCATCTTCTGAAAGATACTTTTCCATACTTGTGACAGCTTCACAAGATTGCGCATCCTCCTTAGTAAAACATGTAATCACATCACAATCGTCAGCTACAAAAATACAAGAGTTTACCTTATCCAGCTGATCTGGATCTGCCCAATAGTTTAGGAAATCATCAATGATCTCCTCTTCTGTTTCACAAATGGAAACCTTCACTTTCAACTCAGCTGCTCTGAGTTCTTCACATCTCAACTGTACATCCATCGTCTGCTCGAGCTTTCTCAGCTCTTCTGTTAACTGCATGTTTATCTGTCGATCTCTTTTCTGTTGTAGCCTCTGCCACTTCACTCTCTTCCTCATAATCCAACCATGTCTTTGGTCTTTCACACTTTCCCGTAACAACTCCATCAATAACTCAAGATGAACCGCGATCTCAACTTTCTCTTTCTCATACTCTTCATCAGTCCACTACTTCAATATGCCATTTGCCTTGGCATCTTTCTCCCTCATTCTACTGTGGCCTCTTTCTGAACCTCTGCTCTCTCCTTTATGAATTTCAATAGTCATCTCCTTCGCCATGAGTTTCTCACCCATGAGTTGCACCAAGCCTCTACAACAGCAAGCTTCTCCTGCTACCACTTACCTCACCAATTCCTTCCTCTGGATCTGGTCTTTTGGTAATCACCGATCCTCTGCTCGAACCTTTCGAGCATTTCTCCACTTCTCCTTCAGGCTTCACTCATCTGCAACTTTCAAGAACACACTTGTCCTTTTCATTCAACCTCTGTTGAGTCTTCAGGACCTGCCACACACGTAGAATCCTTTGCTAGATTCCATCACTGCTCTCAAGTTGTGTTCTACTTCTGCTGAGACTTCTTCACTATGCCTGTAAATCAAATTATCCAAGCATAACCTTTAAACCAGAGATAAATAATACCTGTCAGTTCACCTTTCAGATCCTGTTGATCTCGCTTCACTTCTTCAACTGCACTGCATCTTCTCTGTGCTGCAATCTTCATTAGTTTCAAAATCTGACATTCATTCATCACATGAAATTAATTAACAAAAATTGAATCTTCACACAGAGCTATTCCAGCTCTGATACCAAAAATGATGCAGGCTGACCCTGCAAAACCCAGAATCTCATCACTCTCATGCATATACAAAATTCATCTCAAATAATTGCCCAAATAAAACTTCAATTCCAGGCAATTTCATACACTATCATTGTGGAAGCTCCTTTTTAACATATGGTTCAAAAACCATAAACCCAATAATCAATTTTCCATGCATTTAAACCCACACCTCAAATGGCATTTAGAACCAAATCATACTCTCGCTATATGACTCCTTACTAACATTCATTTATGTGAAGGTTCCTCTTCAATTTAATATGATGTCCACTCTCTTTTCTAGCCATATGGAAATTCCATTCATATTCTCATAAAACTTTTAACCTTCATATGTAAGGTTTATCCAAATGCCAAGTCTTTTAAACAAACCTTGAATTGTACATGCGCTCTTTAAACCTTCCATGTTTGATATTAATTATCAAAACTAATGAATTCACGTCCTCACTTCCAACTATGGAAAATTTCAGTAACACAGTGTTTGATCAAATGTCAACAACAAGTATCTATGCTCTATCGCTATGCATCTTACCCATTCACCGGCTGGCGCCTTAAGCCATTGCATCAAATTCACCAATGATAACAGGGCATTGCCCAACGCATATCCAAACTTCAATTTCATATATCTGGTAACCATTACAGCATTATGCATTCGACTCAAACTCCTCGCGCTTACATTCATTTTTCGAACACAAGGTTCCAATATACATATGCGCCTTTCTCCGTTCAGCGTACCAAGCATTGAAATTATCCCATTCTGTGGTGATTTAAATCTGCAAAGACAATTCATGAATGAAAACATCTACAGGTTATAGTGCCCTTCTTCCGTGATATATCTTAATGAAATTCATCGAATTTGACCTTCATTTCTTTGACTCACACTCCAATTCTTAAATCTATGCCTTCGCACTTCCCTTGCTATTCAATTCGGCATCTCTACAAATTAACTTGTCAGCCTTCTCTTTAGACTTGCACCATCGCTTTTAAAAAATTCACCACTGCACCATTTCTACGATTCTGCTGTGACTTATTTAAATACGCCTCCATTGTTCCATCGCACCATTCACCACTCTTCAGAATCACTCTTCTGCATACATCGAACCCATTCCTCGATGGTTTAATTTAAAATTTCAAAAACTCCCCCAATCATTCATCAACACAATTCGATGTATAATTCTGCCACTTCTTTGATATTGCATATGTGCAATTTAACCATCCATCGAATTATTTCATACGACATCTGTGTAATGCATCATTACTCTACAATGCTGCCATGGTCTTCTCAGAGCTCCTCCAATCTTGTTTCTGTTCCAAACTTAATAACCAGAGATCTATGTTTACTGTCGATCTCCAAGTTAAAACCCCGAATCACTTCAACCCATTACAACTTCTTTCTATATTGCACTTTCGATGGCAATTTCACATTGATGAATATCGTTTTACGTTGTTGGTGGCTCCAGTTTCAACAGCAGAAACTAATAGTGTTATTACATGTAGCTTGATCTACACCATATTCATACCCTTCGCTTCGACGTTATGTGGAAATTTAAATCATTTTTATCCTCATGCCAAGCACCTGTGGTTAAACTCACAAAAAAACACGATTTCAAATATTAATTCTATGCTCTTACACAATAGTTTAGTCAAATTTTCCTTAAGCGATTGCGCCTCCCATGAAATCGATTCATCCAAGCTGATCTGCTAACACCAATTCGAATTGAACTTTCGATTCAATCCTTCTCTAGAATGATCGATACATATGTAGATTGGATTTAACTCAATGCATAAATTGACATTAACTGAAATTGATTTTCTGCTTTGGGGCTTCAACACAAAATAGTTATCAATTTCTACAAATTGAAGCCAACAAGTTTCTTAACACTGATCCATCATTTCAATCTTTAATATGGGATTTCAACCATACAATATCAATCAACTAAGGCGCATAATTAAAACTCAGTACTTTTATATAAAAATGAACTTAATTACAACAATATTTCTTCCTGGCCTGATTTTCAATCATTGGCCCTCTCTTTCTCTATTCTACACTCTAATCTCACCTCTCAAATTTCTGATCTATTTTTCCTTTGAGGCATATTAATTTATGCAATTTTAATTGAACCAATTTTGGTTCAAATCCCCTTAATCACTCAACAAACCCTCAAATATCTCAACACCCCTAAAAAATAGATTTTTATCCCTAAAACCTTGAAACTAATTCTAATTTAGGCTCATAATTAATTCTAAAATATCCCAAGGCTAATTTCTCTCATGGTTTCCAATTATTTGGAAACATTACAAATTCTCACATATAATTAATTTAAAATATAATTTAATCACTCAAAAAGCCTATTAATATTTACATAAATTTAATATTTTCTCAAAAACATGAGACCCATAGGTTTAATAAAAATACAAGGTAT
This sequence comes from Pinus albicaulis, assembly GCA_034641835.2. Taxonomy (NCBI): domain Eukaryota; kingdom Viridiplantae; phylum Streptophyta; class Pinopsida; order Pinales; family Pinaceae; genus Pinus; species Pinus albicaulis. The sequence continues at coordinate 7,117 of JAXQQM020086340.1, forward strand.
TTTTCCGAGCTAATGCTCCTGCATCAGATTATTCAAGCAGCTCTATAGACAGAGTTTGGAAAGGGCCAGATAGCCTCCGGATCTTGTCCTCTTTCAGAGGCGGAATATCCGGTAAATGCCCTCCCAGTCCATCTCTGGTTGGAGTTTGCCGTATCTTAGAGATAGCCTCGAAATGGGATATTACAGTGGTATCAGAGCATAGTTCTGGCTCATCCTATGGAGCTAGTTATCTATGATACCAGAATAGAAACCGTGGGGACATTATCACAATGCCTACATTCTTACCTACAATACTGAGTGAAAAAGGGAGGAAGCATGATAATATACCCTTTGGAGACTATTTAAGTAAATGGCAGTCCATGGGAGAAGAATTCAGAGCAGCGTTGCCTTTCAAATATTACTGTTAGCTCAGGCAGGATGAAAGTGAATGGAATAATGGGGGATCTAGCACGCAGAGTTCAAAGTTGCAGCATACCACTGGGAGGTCACCTTTTCCCATGTATGAGGGATCCACTGATCCCTGTGAGTCTAAGCCCAAGAAAAATATGAGTTTATTCTCATCTATTTTCAGATCCAGAGGAAATGCATCCACCTTTGAGGAGGTCAAGAAGATTGAAGAAAAAGAAGAGGAAGTACCATGCGCTTCCTATTCTCATCAAGAAGAAGATATTGAGAATGGAAGATATTTGGATCATCAGATTCTCAGTGATTATCTTGTCGAGTATGGATCTCAACCTAGAGCCTTCAGGGAGACTCTAGATTTTCCTCATTTCATCCAGCTGAAGGAAGAGAAGAGACCATGCAACAGAAAAGAAATCAAAGGCAATAGATTTTTGTTGTCTATCTTTGATGGGTCATCTAATGCAAGAACTTGGGTGAGAAAGTTGGAGGCATTTTTCCTACTACATCCTGTAGCAGGGAAAGAAGCTGTTGAAATCTCAGCATTGCACTTGGAGGGTGAAGCCTATGATTGGTGGTGTAGCCACTTGAGACATGCAAGGGTGGAGACTTTTGCAGAGTTCACTCAAGGGTTGATCCAAAGCTTTGATGGAGAAAGAGAAAAGAAAGAAGAGATCACATCACCTCTTGAGGAGGCTTGTGATAACTCTGTCACACTCATGGAAGAGCAGCCACATGCATCAACAGTTGGGGCAGCCAACACTTTTAAGGAGGGGACTCTTACAGCCCTACAAGAAGTTCCAAATGGACATCAAGGTATGAAAATATTTCCACATTCCATTGTTGCAGCAAATCCTTTTGATCAATGTGGAGATTTACTTTTGCATGACCTATGTAACACCCCTAGTTTCATGTTTTTCAAGTTATACATTTGAACTTAAGTCCAAAGGGGGTGGACCCCAATGGATAAGTATGGTGTGAATGTAATTAATTATTTAATTGTGAGAAATAAATAAAACATTTCTGTGCATATTGACCAAATGAGAATTTTGAGATCACTTGCCAAATCCATGAGGTATGGAAAGAGGCTAAGACTTTCCCCAGAAATCTTTCAAAAATCCTTGAAAGAATTTATTTCTAATTTAGATTTTTGAGGAAAAATCTAGATTTCCCCAATGAGGTGGAGAGTAGTTAGGAAGAGGTAAAAAGCTGGAAAAGCAGAAAGCAACTTTAAAAGTCCCTAAATAAGGGAAGCCTAGGCAAACAGGAATAAAAGCATCCTGTAATTCTGGACACAGAATTAGAAACAGGATTTGGGCAGCATAAGCTTAAATGAGCTACTCCAGAACAGATTGGGGTTGGTCTGTTCTAGGAGATGATCTCAGCTCGAGGGTGAGTTTTGGAGACAGAGGAACTCTAAGGTTGGGAGGACTAGTCAATAGCAAAAGTGGTATGCCTAACATGTTTATGTATGGTTGAATTACTTGTTACTGTGTAGTGCGATTAAGGTCGGTAGATGTTATTTTATTTTAAATTTTGAAACTGGTATTCCATACATTTACAGAAATGTTTAGCGAACTTACTCCTCTCTATTCTGTATAGTTGTGTGAATAGGATTTAAGGGAAAAATCAACAAGAAGTTCTAAACCTGTTACAGGTTTAAATCTGGAGATGTATCCTACTCCCTTAAATTTATTACAGTATAGCTGTACTATATCTCCGTAGAATAATAAATCAATTCTGTATGAAATAGGAAAAATAGAATCAGAGGGTGAAAAACCAGCTATGAAAACTCAGGAGCTTAAAGGGAGTGAACACACTATTGACATTGCAGAACTAATTTACTGAGTTGCATGTAGATAAATGATAATCATTTTATTGAAAAAAAAAAAATATCTGAACTGAGAAGTAAATAATTCTGGTTGCATGAATTAAATATATGAGATAGAGAGTTGTGTAGCATCAAAGAAAGTAAGTAAATAAAAGTGATAATTTAAATCATTTACAAGACTGGTATGAATATGTATAATTGACTAATACAAGGCAAAGAATGAGATCCTGGTTAAACACATTCTCATATCATGAAACTATCTGGGATATACATATAGAGAACGAAAATCTGGTGCTAGCAATGAAAATTTTATAACAGAAAGATAGATGTCATTGATATGTCTTTAATAAGAAAATTTCTGTTAGATTATGCTTACTTGACAGGAAAATAAAAACACGAAAACAATCCATGGACACAGAAATTCTACTATCCAAAATTATATAATGGATTTCAGCTTAAATAAATTCCATTGTGTTGCAATGAATGTAAGCCATGTATCCTGGAAAAGTACTCATTTAGATTTTGTTAAGAGTTTTATTAATATATAAATATTATTCCTAATGTACTCATAATGACAAGAAAGACTAAGTACAATAACCCTTTGTATTTTAGGAGTTAAAGGAATAAGCACTCAGGTAGATATTATTACATTTCCTAATCATATATTGAAGGGAAAATGGTACTGATCCAAATATTATACAGAACTATTGAGCCAGTACATTGATTATTGGTATAAAAATTATTCGTCTGGATATTATGCTAAGAAAAATAAATAAATCATAAGGCCACGTATAGACACCATGGAAAACAAATAGCAGAAAGAGGACTCAAGAATTCTGCTCATAGGTAGCCACGGGGAACATTAAAATACCATAAATTAATATGTGTATAGTTAGCAAAAAGAAATATAGAATCAACCTGGAATTAAACAAGCAGTGCATGGAGAGTATGACCAACATGCAAAAACTGACCTACTAACATAGATAAACTGTGTCTTAAACGATCTCGATAGGCCTCGTCCAAGCGTTGAAAATCCATGAACATTAGTCTTAAGGGAAAAGAGTACAATACAACCAGACTAATGTAGAGCGTATCCATAGTTAAAAAGCTTGTTCGTACACCAAGGCCGAGAGCTGACTTTTAGACAGTCCAATTTATTTACAGAGGTGCAACGGGGTTTAGAACACCTGGGCCACAACAAAACAATTTGTTAAAAATATCAGACGGAAAACGTAGAACCAAAGCCGACCCATACATATGGGAAGGGCGAACTAGTGAAATTGAAATTCTCTGCGATGAGAGGGAACCAACCTGAGTTCACAAACGAAGACAAACGTCTTAGAGAGAAATGTTAACAATTGACGAGAGCATGGTAAGAGTGACGATTATGATGGCGGGAAATAGTTAAATCACCTGCGGGAACAAGAAACACAACGCAAAGTTAATAGGGTGAGGATAAGCCAGTATCATTACCAATAAAATTTAATAAACACCATATACATATCAAACTTACCTTGAGAAATATGGCGTGTGACGTTCTCTGGTTAAATTCCAAATCTGAAAGGGGAAACGAATCGTGAGTAATTAGAAACAATAATTCAAAAAAAAAATCATTCGGCTCATTGTAGCCAAACACAGGAGAAAAATCGAAAACCTGGATGTAAATAATCTTATTACCTCACGGCCAAACGTTTTAAGAAATGTGAGGAGTCTGCTACAATACAAATGCGCTCAGAAAGTGGAGCTAATTACAAAACATGGCAGAGGATCAAAGTTTCAACCTCCTGTAGAGTAAAATCGTAATTATAATAAGAGCTATATACAATATAGGGCTTGAACAAATTCAACCAAGACGTGGCGTAATAAGGAGAACGAGTTACCTATGAACCTCACTCCTGCATGCCAACTGAGCGACGGAGTGCCTCAAGCAGTTCGATGGCAATAACGTCGATCCCACTGAGAAGAAACCCCGGCCACAAGACGTGCAAGAACCGAATGAAGGTAGCAACAAGAGAAATTCTCCATTAAGTAGAATGTCAAACCCTAACAAATCCAAGCCATACAGATGGCACAATCTGTGAGAGACGTACTTAAATCTAGGGTTAGATCAATGGCATCTGGAGGTTTTAATTGTAGACCAATAGTATTTATATATGCGAGCCAGATGAATAAATGTTAAACGACTTCCAAGTACCATTTCTCATCTCGAGAAGGGCATCATATGCAAAGTAGGGTTAATGATGGGCTCGCGCTCGAAAGCCATAGCAGAGAGGTACACAATAAACATTAAAATGTCATTCAGCGTGAGACGAAACCTCCAACAGAGCCGACACATTGAATGAAATCGTGCTTTAGGTAAAGATTGTGGAATCATTACAAATCAATTCAAGATTGTATGTACTATCTCACACAAGCCGGACGTGATAGGTCGTAGACCTTATGACTTATATCAAAGGTAGTTCGATTTAAAATGATCCCATGCGATGATAATGTGGGTGAACCATATATTCACACATTCCACGTAATAAATTAAATTAAGTTACTATAAGATCTTCCACTTAAACTCTAATGGAAGTTGATTTCATCATATTAATTCGAATAGTCAAGTGGAATGCATGATAATTCCGAAATAGCGGAGAGTTCATTTAGCACAAGTAAAGGTAGTAGACCATCATTTTAATACATGCAACCAAATCCCAACGCAATGATATATGTATACTCTCATGCCCACGGTGGTATGGAGTTAAAAAGGGAAAATCGAATTTTGGGGAAAGTGTATTTAATAATACACAACGAAAAAAAAAAATCATATATCAATTAAGGGAATCAAATATATCATGATTATAAATTATTGTGAATGATATTGTAAAGAAGTGAATATTAGAACGGAGGTGGCATATGAATATAAATTATACTATTATTAGTGTATGGAAATAAATATGGACACAATACTAAGGGCGATATACTTTGGAAAAAAAAAAATTTGTGGTTAAGTTGGGAGACATTACAACCAAGGGTCAAATATCATTGCTACTATAGAGCAGCTTGGTTGCACTGCGCTGTGCAACATGGAAACACTCAAGAAGGAATCAAACCATCATTCTCATGAGCCATTGTTGGATTGTACATCACATTGGAGGTTGGGGTTTGAAGCCTTGAAGGTTGATGGTAGACATCTTGGAGTAAGAAACCTTTTCTCCCTTCAAGATGACACTTTCTCAATGAGCTCCTCTCAGCTCAAAGAGGAACTTCTACTTTCAGATCCAAGACCTCATTGGTTTTGGAAGACTATGGATGAAAGGGAGGTCTCAAGGAAAGATCTCATTGGAGATGCACTTCGTCACACCATGAAATGCAATACTTTTCTTACCTTCTCACAAGAGAAGATAGAAGATGGAGGACATCTTAGGATGGATAACATCTCTCATGCTTGTGTTGGACATCCCTTGAGCCATACACATCATGATGGGAGGTTTTTTCCTACCACATATTTGATTCTTGATAGGGTCTCATTGATCCTTGAGAAGCTTGCATTTAAAAATCCCATGAAGTGCAAAGACAGGAATTTGATTTGGGAGGATGGTAGCCCTCAGGGGAGGAGTACCAAGATGAGGAGAAGAAGGAGGCATCCACAGATGATTGAATGGATGTGGTTTATGAGCAAGAATCTAGAAGGCTAATTACAGATCTATGATACCGGGTAGCAGGAGGCTTGGATGCGCTGGTTACTCTTCAAAGAGTTTGGCCATCACTTGGAGAATGCTCATCCTAAGAGTGGGAGGATCGAGAAAAGATGGCAGCATACTTGCATCATTAAGCAGCATAGAGAATGGATGCATGATGTTGATGTGTCTTCATCACATGAGTTGTATGATGGAAGTATGAGGAGGCAACAAAATACTTTGTTGCTTTGCTTGGGAGAGCAAGGGAAGATTTGCTCTTACACTTTGTATGATGTTGCAGGAGGAGGGGATGACACTATCTCCTTGGTATTTGATGATGATTGTGAAGCACTTCCATCTTGGGAAGCATTCCATATATGTTGCAGCATTATTGGAAGAATATTTGACAAGGAGCATGTCAAAGAACAGAGTTGTGTATTGACATGGGCTTGTTTGCATAAGCTCACAGCGTTGTCACCTTGGAGTAAAGACTTATGGATGAAGTGTGCCCAACAGAGATATGGTGGATCCATAACCCATAGGTCCCAGGATCACTTCATAAATGTTGCACTTGATGAACAAAGAGGAGGTAATGATGATAGAGACATCTATGGCATATTCTTCTTGACTTGGGTTTTCAAGCATAAGGAGGATTATCGTTTTGCAGCACATGGTTCATTCTTCTTCATAGCATGCAAAAACACTATGTATGGACCCACGTACCATATTACTTCTAGCATATGGTGAGAAGCTTGTTTATACATTCATTGATTTGCACACTCTTACCATTCTTATACAGTGCATTGCTTCACAAGAGGGCAAGCTCGTCAAATTGCTCCATGAATTGAATTGGGCCAATCTACATGATGGAGGCAGCCATCTCTTTTGTGGCCTTGGGAAAATGTTTTATCACCAAATTTATGACCAGTTGCTGACATGCATGATTAACCATGTAAAAAGAAACATTTTTCCATGTACTTTTATCAAGCAGCAACTTGCAAAACTGCGCTGTCACTACTGGAAAAGTTGTTGGTACCTTCTTGCATCACTTATAACCTTCGGCATTTTCTTCCTTTTGCTGCTGATCATGTCTTCATTTGTTGATATAGATCAGATTTGTATGGGACACTTGATTATTAGAGAGACACATGAGCTGGATGTGTCTGTGAGTGGGAAGAATTCTCACAATTTCTGCACTACATGTTCTAATGGGAGCATGAGAGGAGATATGGCCACCACAGCCAAATATTTGTTCTCCTTTGAGGTGGGCCATAAGATTGATATTCATCCATTGTAAAACCATGGGAAAGTGCTTGATCATGTATTATTGTTGTTACATTCAGCCATTTACTATCCTTTAGTAGATGTGATGAAACATGGGCATTGCTTGCCATGTAATTTTCTGAAGTTGCAGTGGATGAGACTGCGCTGTATCCTTGTGAGAAATTGTTTGCATCATGTATCATCATGTAAAACCTTTAGAAAACCTCTCATTAGGATGTTCCATGATGACCATGTCCTATTATTCATGGATGGATTGTTTTGGGCCAGCTTGTTCTTCATTGTTGGAGGGGCCTTCTTTGGAGGATTGTTCTTCACTTTGCCATTGGAGGGCCATAATTTTGTAGCCCAGGATCAGCATACACTCTACACTTGTCATGAGTGGAGAGAAGGACAGCATGGGGTAAGCTATGATGCTTGCCAAGTTCAGATTTTCATCCCACCTTCATTACCGGAGCTTGAGGTGGAAGGAGATTTTCAGGAGTTGCCTTGTTGGGAGGTGGCTCATTTTTTTTGGATGATTTCTTGGGGATGGAGGATCCACATGAGGGATATGTTCCTCATTATATTCGAGACTCCATGCCTTGAGTGGAGATTCTTTAGTTCTATCCTTGTAGTTGCTTGGGGACAAGCAAAATTTGGGAGGAGGGGACTGTAATGTTCCAATTTTTTCTTCAATAAATTGGAACATTAAATTTTGTCTAAACTCATTTATGAGATGAATAATTGGGTAAGGAGGCCCAAAGATAATAAAAACATAAATAAAATCCCTCTATTATGAAAAGGGATCAGCCATGGAACCGTATTTCGCACCCTCATGTGTGAAAGGAGATATTTGCAAAGAGGTTTGACCAAGTGAACCAGCGCAGGGTATGAGTTGGAAAGCACTACATAGGAGGGAAGCTTCTAGAGGAAGGGCCCATGAGGAGTCTCCAATTGCTATATAAATGGAGGGGAGGAGAGCTATTGCCATTCATGCATATTTTTATGATATTGAGTTAGTCATTTCGACTTCTTGAGCATGCTGGTTGTTTAACTAGTCTGCATCACTGTTTAGTGCACTAAGTGTCTCCGGTCGGAGATCTCACCCTTAGCCCCAGGGGACTTCATATGCCTGCTGGGGCAAGGTTGGTTTTCTAGCATCATCCTCCACGACAACGTTATTGTTGCAGCAACATAATACTGTGCTGTAGGTTATTGCCGTGGAGACTTTACAACACCTCTTCCTTCTCTTGTTTTTCAGAAGGAGAGTCTTTCTTCCCTTTGGAGGATCAGATTGGAGGACATTGGAGCTGATTTGTAGATATTGGAATTTGGCCAAAGTTCTCTATTCCACTCACTGTGCAGTCCCTCTTAGTGACTGCGTTATTTTCATGGTGTATTTGCAGTGAGGGTTTGCAGTTTGATTTGAGGGTGAAATCTCAAGTGTAAGGATCAACCTTCCACTTTGGAGATCCATTGGAGGAGGTCTACTTCAGTTTTTTCATCATCTTCAGCCTTCTCTATAGAGTTCCAGATTTGAGTTGCAGCAGCTGCCCAACAACTCCGACATTTTCATGTATTGCTGAAATCCCCAAGGGGGATGTAATAAAAATCCCTTTAGGAATTTTGTCTCATTATAGATCTCTGTTTTCATGTATTTATCAGTTGAAAATATTTAATATAATAAATATAAGCTTCAGCCTCCTGGAAATAACGCTGAAGGGTTTCTGGGTCATTCTCTTGTCTTGCAACACCTCAATCTTGAGGGGTTTTCTATGTCAAACTGTTGTTTAACCTTTATTAATGACTATGCCATGTTCCTAAACTCATTCTCTGATTTTCATGCTATTTTACATCTGATAACTTCAGAAAATACGCTGCCCTTGCTTCATTTAATTTCTGCATCCTCAAAGTCATGGGAAATCAGGGTTTTTCTTGACTAGTCTGGAAGGAGGAACTCTTTAACATATAAAAACACTTTTTTTTGAGCTTAATTTTGACATGGAAGTCCCTATTAACCTAATATAACATATTCCAGAACCTTGACCCATAATTTTATGCATATTTTCTTATACACTTATTTTAGGGAAAAAATCCTCACTTTTCCTCACATTGTTTCCCATAAAAGCTGAGTAAAGAGTGCTGTTGTTCTTTATTTTGGTTGCTGAGTGTTCTCAGACATATTCTATGGTAGCTGAAGCCATCATACCTGAGGAATGCATTTTTCAGGCATGATCTGCTGAGAAATCCATTTTTGTGATATTACAGCTCATTGTAAAACGTTGTCTCTTCATGGTATGCTCATATATGCGTTTGTATATTGCTGCAAGTCACTTTTGAGTGGGATTATTCAAGCAGCTCTATAGACAGAGTCTGGAAAGGGCCAGATAGCCTCCGAATCTCGTCCTCTTTCAGAGGCGGAATATCCGGTAAATGCCCTCCTAGTCCATCTCTGGTTGGAGTTTGCCGTGTTTTAGAGATATCCTCAAAATGGGATATTACAAATACCCAGATCCTAGATATATTCCAAACCAACTATATAAACATTAGACTTATTCCCATTTATTTTTATAACTATAACCTTATTATAAAGTTGTAAGATATTCTTGAAACATTAGCCCTCCTTTCATGATCAGAAACAAAATAATAAAACATCATATACAAATAGTAAGAGTGAGAGAGCCTTACATATTATTATTCTCACCCCACTGATTCTCTGCATTCTTCTAGCTTCACTAATGGCTCTAAATTTCTATGCTACCAAAAGAAAAAGGTATGATACTAGTGAGAGACACTGCTTAAGTTCCATTGACAACATAAAGAGCTTTGATGTTGATCTATTAATCAATATTTCAAGGAAAACAATAGTTACACATACCATAATCCACTTAACAAGAGGAAGTGAGAACCCTTTATGAATTAGGAGTGAGAAAAGGTACAACAATTAAACTTTATCATATGCTTTGGAGAGATATAACCTAAATATCATTCTTAATAGCATATGTGATTTTCTGATAATTTGCAATCCCTCTCATGTTAATTTTATAACCTCATATATCTTACATCCTCCGAGAATAAGAACTTCTCAATAAATTTACTAAAAAAAAAAAAAAGTCTTCTATCTTAATAAATTTTCTTAAAAAAAGTCTTCTAAACCCAATGACAAACCATTTTTGAAATAAGAACAATAAAAATAAAAATTATAAAATATAAATATTTTCATTATATTAAAATTATAAAATATAAATATTCTCATATAGCTTGTATACTACTCTAAATATTATTCACAACCCTTGTGAACTAGTTTCAAAGTGGTCAGCTTTTGAGTTGTTGTGTTATTATCTATATTATATTCATTATGTTAATAACTCGCACTGCCACTTTCTACGCTTCCATAATTGATGTAAGAAATCTAAAGATATATGGAGACTTATATGCTGTTCTTAACCAGTTTTAATAGTCATTATGGATTATAAAAAATTGAGGGACAGAGGGTTTCAAAATTGTACCAACATTTCCAAAAATGCCAGTCTTTGTTTTACTCAATTTTATTTTTGATTACTTAAATTTAAAGCCGACCACTAAGAATCTGACTTCAAACCTATTTGTGCAAAAACCTACCTTACGTATAATGGAAAGTGTTTGAAGTACCAAAATTCAACGTGAACACCGTGAAAAACGTAACTTGTAGCGAGTTATTTCCGAGTCACACCACTATAAATTTAATAAACTATTATGCAATTTTATCCTTGAACGAAACGAAAAATTCACCTCTGCAGTTCGTTGTCAATGGCTCCCATCAATGTTCGCTACCTTCGCAAGGTTTATCAGCGCATCGTGTTATCACTTCGTGGTTTATCTTGGACGGTAAGGCCCAGCGAACCGAGTTGTGAAACGCCTACAAAATACGCAGAGGCCCTTCGGATCTTGTCGAATTCTCTGAAGAAGTCCAGTATGCCGCCGCTGTGTTTGTGGGTATGGTTGGAGAACTCAAAGGGTATTGCTAATGTGGTGGAGTTCTTGGCCACCTGCCCCATCTTCATGTTCGAAGCCGCGCTCAAGGAAGCTCTGCAAGTTATCGCTTACGTTTATTCTTCGAGGTTTACCAATGTAGACGTAAATGCTTTGGTGGATTTGCCTTCCTTAACAATGTTGAATTCATGCTTCTCTTCGTGTTATCCTAACATTGATTTTAAGTGGCATGCTTCTGTGATATGGCAAGAGCTGAACTCGATCAACTGTTATGTCTGTCGTTTGTTATCTCCCGCGCAGAATCCACAGTCTGAGCTGCCAAGGAAACACTAGGGTTTTTGTTGTGATTAAGTATAGTGCTAGATTTCACACTTTTTTTTGTAGGAGACTGTTTTAAGGATTAATCAAATCATCCATTTTGTATATTGCCATGTTTAGGTTGTTGTTGTTAGTTTGAATATGCTTGCAACTACGATCCTTGAGTTGCATTTAAAATTTTGTGTTGCTTATACCCACCAAGATTTGTGTATGTCTATCGATCTTGCAGCAACATGGCAGCTCATAATTTTGCTTTCCTTCTTATTCTTTGTGGAGATTTAACTTTACAATGTGGTAAGTATCTCCTTTGATCTTTAATGTTGTGGAGATTAATAGTAAGAGCCTTACAATGTTATTCATTTTTATTTTATGTTAGGAGAATAATAAAAGTGTAGTTTAATTAACAAATGAAATAGTTTGTTTAGGAGTTTTTTTTAAAGATTTGAATCTATTTATGTATTGAAAACTGTATTTAAAATAAAAACAAATCACAATCTGACCAGAAATTGTATTGCTAAATTATGGAAAAAAAATTGATCAGGTTTAAGATTGTTTGAAAATCTTTATAATGTGAGGAGAATAGTAAGTTTAAAGTGGAAGTGGATATCAATACAAATTGAATGGTTCTATTAATGGCTTATATTTAAAAGTGGAAGTGGATTTCAATACAAATTGAATGGTTTTATTAATGGTTTAGAGCATGAGTTTCTTACTAAAAGGTAAGAGGTTGAAATCTAAAGTGAGTAGAGTATATATGCTTTTGTATACTTGAGCATTCAAATCAATTCATAGAAATAAGTCTATTGTCTCACAAATAAGGGGATCACATAGATCAATTGTGTTGTTTCTAGCTAGTAGCTTTAAAATTATCACTTATCCAGCCTGAGCCAAACCATCCCTTAGTATGACTAGATTTTTTCTAAGTGATGATGCACCTAGTTTGAGCTAGATCATCTCTTAATATGACTAGATTTTTGCTCACAAAGTTTTGAACTGTGACCTCTTCACCCAAAGGTATCTTAAGAGAGCACCATGTCACCATCTACAACTCATAAACTAAATAAATTAAACAATAATTAACATGATAAAGGCTAGGTAATAATATTGATATATAAATGAATGGATCTACTTGAATATAAATAGGTGGATCTACTACTCTTACCAATGTAATTTTGATGTTTTTTATGATAATTAATATAGTTTAGACCAATATACATCCAAAAACATAAACTCATGTAATATTGAATACATCTTTAATTCTGTGAGAATAGAATAATAATATCTTTATAATGTTATTCCTTTGACTTTATGTTATGATAATAGTAAGTTTTATTATGTTATTTCTGTGATTTTTTTTATTTATGATATTTAGAGAATGGTAAGAGGTTTATAATGTTACTGGAATAATAAAGAAATAGTTTGTTTTATGAGTTTTTTTTAGGGGTTGAATTTATTTATGTATTCAAAATTGTATTTTAAATAACAACAATTCATAATCTTACTAGAAATAGTATTATTGCTAAATTTTGGCAAAAAAAAAATGACCTTTTCTTAATTGTTGAAAATCTTTATAATGTTATGAAAATAGTAATTTTAAAGTGTAAGTAGATATCAATACAAATTGAGTGGTATGGTTAGAGCATGAGTTTCTTACTAGAAGATCATAGGTTGAAATCTAGAGTGAGGAGAGTATATATGCTTTTTTATACTTGAGCACTTAAATCACTACATAGAAATAGGTCCATTGTCCCACAAATAAGGGGATCACATAGACCAATTCAGTGGTTTCTAGTGCGTGACTTTAAAATTCAAGTGTATTAGGAGTTTTTTTTAAGGTGTTAAATCCATTTATGTATTCAAAACTTCATTTTAAACAACAACAAATCACAAATTTTACTAGAAATTTTATTATCAAATTCTAGCAAAAAAAAAAAAGTGATCCCTTCTAAGTTTGTATCAAAATATTTATAATGTTATAATGGATGGCCTCAAGCTGCCACTAGGAAAAGAGGTTTGTTTATTTAAATTTACTTTTAATTATAAAAATATATTTTTTTAAAGTAAATTGGAATATTTTTGTTTATTAAGTAACTTGAGCTTAAAGATTATCGGTATGCCTAACTTGTGGCTTGGCTTGAATAACCTAGACCTAAGGGATCTAAATTATGAGGAGATTATATATAAGCCTTCAAAATCTCTAAATTACCAAGGGATCATACTTAAGCTTTAAAAATCACGTCATCCATCCTTTAGTATGACTAGAATTTTGCGAAGTGATCATGCACAGAGTTTGAACCATACCATTCTTAGTATGATTAGATTTTTGCTCAAGTGAGAGAGTGTCTTAAACACCATGTCACTATCTATACTTCATGAACTAATTAAATTAAACTATTATTATTATTTTAATGAAATATATGTTTATATTTTTTTTTAATTTTAACTATTAAAAAAATTAATTTAAAATTATCAATTTATTTGTTTTTAATATTAATTAACTTAATAAAGATGAGGAAAAAATATTGAGATAAGATGAATGCACCTACTTCCAATATTAGGTGAATATAGTGCTCTAACCAATGTAATTTTGATGTCTTTTATGATAATTAATATAGTTTAGATCAATGTAATTTTGATGTCTTTTATGATAATTAATATAGTTTAGATCAATGTAATTTGGATGTCTTAAGGAGAAATTCAAACACTAAGAACAAACAATAAGAAGCGTTTTTCTTATAATAATGCTACTTGACGTCATATGTGTTAAGGACTATTATAAAACAGAAATTCAATCACTAAAAGCAAACAATAATAAGCGCGTTTCTTAGTAAATATGCTACTTAACGTGCGTATAGGTCATATTTATTAAGAACTATGAACTTTTCACCAATGATATCCATTTTAACAATTCGAGCACATGTTGTAAAGGAACATTGGTAGGATATAAGCAAGGAATAGTTGTAAGATATAAGCCATATATAAATTCAATAGTGAGATATATGATGTTATTGAATATAAAAATTAGTAAACAAAATGTTATTAAAGTTTAGAATATAAAGAGAAATCATTTATATTATGTAAAATTTATAGATTTTATAATCTTTAATGATGTATTTTCAAGTTTCAAATATTTAATAAAAAAATTTTCTTTTTATATTTAGTTTTTTTTTTCTTTTAAATGACAAATTCAAAATTTATTATTGGATGAACTACTTTTGAGAATTTGGATTGGTTTGTTTTAGAAAATGTCAAGTTCATAATATACCATTCAATGAACTAGTTTAAAGCACATCTATGAAATATATATATCAATAAAGCTAGTCACTGACATAGCAATTTACATTGAAGTGGATTTTTTGTAGAGCATTGATTAAATAATTATTTTAGCTAATATAACAAATTTAATTCACTATTAAGAGATACCATGGTGAACACTTATTGTATCATCCACAAGCTTTCCTTTACTCAACATGATATTTTACAATACTTGGGTATGTCTTTGACAAGGAAGGGGATTATAAATAAATGAAAAAGGATTTTCAAGCCTTAGACAATAGAGTCTACTATGAAAAAAGTGGAAAAAGGCTGTGAAGTGTACATTTGATGTTGATATTGTTTCTTTCCACATAGGTTTGGTGCATATTTCTTTCTCTTTTCATAGTTATTTCTCACCAATTTTCAATATTGAATGTCTCACTTGACCAAAAGCTTCTAGTATTTTACATTCTACCTGCATATAATTTGATCTATGTACCAGCACATAATTTTAGCATGTACCCTTTTCATATTTCAATTATTATCTATATCTATTTCCCCTAAATGTGCCAAATTCCTTTATGTTAATTTTGATACAACCATTTTATATGGAATTTTAGTGAGTAAATAATTTAACAAAATTTCTATCATTTACAGCTCAAGTTCATTTTACCTCCCGAAATGATTCTAAGTTAATTTGGTCACAACCATATTATATGCAATCTTTCTCAGAGCATAATTTCTAACTTAGGTGGTACGGACCAAGTTATTATGTAGCACTTATTTATAATTTGTCAATGCTAGAGTTGCAATGAATCTTGTGATGAAGGCAACTCTAAGATACTTTTCTGAATTACGTTCCTCTACATTGATAATTTCATACATAAAGATATTGTAAATGATCTTTTAAATTCTAACCATCCCAACCTTTATCTCATCAATATTTATTAGTAGACATGTATAATAATAGAAATCTTGGAAAATTCTTAGTTACTAAATGAGACAATAGAGACACTACATCAATCCTTTGTGTTATGATATCTACCTTAAAAATAATTGTATTTGTATAGCAACCCCTCCCCCTCATCTCTAATCAACTAGGAATTCTCCAAAAAATCATTTCTAGCTTGTGGATGCTAATAAAATCTAACAAAAAAAATGCTATATAATCAAATAAAAAAGACGAGTTACAAAAAAAAAAATTATGACAACAACTTAGAGGAAGTTATTCATATAAATATATAGAGATTATTCAAGCTTAAACTAAATCTTAAGTGGAAATATAACAATGAGAAAATGAATAAATAATGATGGAAAGCCTATTTTAGTTTTGAGAAAATTGTAAATGATCAATTTTTTTCTTTCACCAGAAAGTGAAACTCCTCTTTCACACCCATAATGGTCTAGTTATCTTATATGGATGTGAAGTGTAGGTTGTAGCCTCCCTAGAGAATTATAGAGGAATTTAAAAAAGAAGAAGTGTTTTAAACTTATAATGTTGATATTAAAAGAAATATGCCATATCTCATCCCCTTCATAAATGTTGTTATTTCCTCCATTAAGAGTATGGTTGTGACTAGGAACATTATGTACAGTCAAAATACACTTAACATGAGAAATGATAGGCTTATTAATATTGCTTCAAAATTTAATCAACAAGAGGGTTAGAAAAAAGTTACTAAGTTACTAAGCCTTTGCTAAACCATTTCGAATAAATGAGGTATCCATTTCATAGAATAATGAAGTCATTAATAATACTTATCAAAAGTAGAAAAATTGAGGAAAACTTCACTCCAATATTTATGAGCATAGAAACAAATTTATAAAACAAAAGAATTAATTTGTTATCATTTTCAATAAGGTTAGATAAACCAAACTTAAGTCTTATACATGGTGGAAATCATATCATCATCAACAAGCACCTTGTTTAATCCTAACAATGGTAGTTACCTTCACCACTTGTTCACAATCAACTAGCCCAACCACATAATATATATAGTCAAGGCAGGTTTATGAGGCCTTTAAGTGAGTAAGGTTTAGAGCGGATCCTAGTTGGAGGTGGTCCCCTGCAAAGGTGGTGCTGAAGTTACAACTCTATCATTTTAAAATTGTTGGTTGGTGGTGTTGGAAATATGATGTAGAGTGTTGTCCTTGATGGCAACCCACTGAATGAAGATGAAGACATGCGAGTGTTGACATGTGTTGTCCTTGATGGCAATCCACCTGATGAAGTTATTCTTGACTTGATGGTCTTGGTAAATGATGTTTGTTAGCAATATGATGCTGAGTGTTGCTCTTGAAAGGCAACCCACTTGATGAAGATGATGGAAACTTACTTGATGAAGTTGTGCTTGATAGAATATGTCTTGATAAACTAAATATGATGTATCTACAGTGTATACAGAAGGAAATGAAGAAATGAATTCAGTATGTGCTAGATCTATGATGAAAAGAGTATGTCTCTAGGCATATGCGGATTTGCCTAGGGGAAGTCACGTATGCACGCGGGAATCAACGTTCCAAGTCGCGTATGGGCAAAAGCGCTCATAAAGTGCAAAACCAGGGGTAACCACCATGGTATTGACCCATTGCATTGGGTAATGATTTGTCTAAATGACCCCGTCCAGGAATACCATCGGAAGTAATGTAGTTTTGGGCTCATGGTATTGTTTTGGCTCATGGTATTGAAAAATGGGCTCATGGTATTGAAAAAGGGTAAACCTATATAAAGAGAAGAAATTCATTGTGCAAATCATGAGTGTGGGTGCAAGATGTCTGAGCTTGAATGAATACTTCTCTGTGAAGTATATCTGTATGGAAAGGGTAAAGGTTGATGATAGATCTGAATCTATGATGCACCTATGAAGAAATGATGAAGTGGGATATCTAGATCTGAAATGTATTTGTATCTACTAGATCTGTTTATGGAGTGATTAGATCTGTGATGAGGCGAACATCTGTCTGAAGTAAAGGGTTGAATCTGAACTGAATATCTGATCTGAAGAAGTATGTAGCTCTGTAATGGTTGAAGATCCATATGCTAATTAGTCACAGAGGAAGCGCGTATATACGCGGCTTCTCTGAAGAAAAAGCGCGTATGCGCAGTGAAGTTTGTACAGATGTATATGCTGGTTGATGTGGACGGAAGCGCGTATATACGCGACATCAGTGAAAGAAAAGCGCGTATGCAAACTAGGGTTTGCTGAAGTATGGGGTATGAAATGTATGATCTGATCTGCTGTGTTTTAGCTATCTGTTGTTGATGTTTGACTGTGCATAAATGAATGGAGAGGGTCCAGTTTGAAAATATGATGAAATGTGGCCTGCAAGTTGTGTTCTATTGAAGTTGTTGGATCCAGTGTGAAAATTGATGAAACGTGGTCCATAGAGGTGCTGAGGGTTGTAGCCTTCAGTCAGGGGGTCGTAGCTCCCTTCCAGGTGAGGCTGGTAAACGAGATCGAGGGGTCGTAGCTCCCTTCCAGGTGAGGCTGGTAAACGAGATCGGGGGGTCGTAGCTCCCTTCCAGGAGAGGCTGGTAAACGAGTCAGGGGGTCGTAGCTCCCTTCCAGGAGAGGCTGGTAAACGAGCGCAGGTGGGTGCCTGCGTGCTGGTCAAGTCTGCGCCAGCACACATGTTGTAAGATGTTTTCTCTATAATAAAATATTGAAGGCTGAGCAACTGCAGCGGTGGTTTTCTCCCGACTTGGGTTTCCACCTAAAATCCTGGTGTTCATGTGTGATGCTTATGTGTGATGGTTTATTCTGTTCTTATTGCACATGTTTACTATTTATAGAACATCTAATGAATGAATGATGGAATGATATAAGTGAAGAACTAATGGCATAATTAGATCTCTGTGTATACGCGAGTTTTATGAAGGATATCCGCGTGTATACACTAGTTGGCTTCAGCAAAGTAGCGTATGGGTTTTAGAGCATGAAAAATTAAAAAGTTTCAGTTTGCCCTAAATACTGATTCACCCCCCCCTCTCAGTATTTTTCCCAACAATTGGTATCAGAGCAGGTTCTTCTGTAGAAGCTTGATCGCTTGAAGGAGATCCATCGCAATGGGAAGTCAAGAAGGAGTAATGTCTATAAAGCCACCTCTATTCAATGGAAGCAATCTAATATTCTTGAAGGTACGAACAAAAGCATATCTACAAAGTCTTGGTGCAGATGTATGGGCAGTTGTGGAAGAAGGTTATCAATACCCGGCAAGTATTCCTACTGATGTAGCTGAAAGGAAGAAGTATGAAATCAATGCCAAAGCAGTGAATGTCTTATTAGGAAGCATGTCTGAATCAGAATTTGCTAAAGTGATGCAGCTACATTCAGCAAAAGAAATATGGGACAAAATCATTCTAAGCTATGAAGGAGACACAAAGGTAAAAAGTACAAAACTCCAAACTCTTAGAATTGAATATGAAAATTTGAAGATGCATAGTGATGAAAGTGTTGCCAGTTTCTTTCTTCGTCTAGATGATATTGTAAATCGGATGAGAAATTTGGGTGAAACCATAAACGATACTACTCTGGTGGAAAAAGTCTTAAGATCCTTGACTTCAAAATTTGACTCTAAAGTTTCAGCTATTGAAGAAAGGCAAGATCTGCAAACTCTTACTATTGTTCAATTACATGGTATTCTGACTGCTTTTGAAATGAGACAAGGAGGTCCGTCTCAAGTCAAAGAAGCTGCTTTTAAGGTATCTGCAAGAGGAAAAGAAAAGGAAGTTGTCAAAGAATCCAGCTACATATCCGATGAAGAAGAAGCGAATTTCGTGAGAAAAATCCAACTAGGAACTGGAAGATTCAAAGGTAAGCTTCCCTTCAAATGTTTTGAGTGTGGAAAAGTTGGTCACTATGCTGCTAAATGTCCTTATAGAGAAAAACATGGTAAAGGGAAACAATTTGAAAAGAGGAAGAGTTATTATGCAAATGAAGATGATGATGAAGTGTCCAGTGAAGATGAAGAAGATTCTGACCATGATCTGAAAGTGCTCACCGTGTTCATGGGAAAGGCTGCTCAAAGCAAACAAACATCTCCTGAAAACATGACATAGCAAAAATTGAAGAAGATGAATGCGTATGACAGTTACAGGTGCCTACATCTTCTTGATGCAAACAGTTGAAGAAACGGTAAAGTTATTGGATCTAAGACAAGCTATATTCAAGGATGGCAACAAAATGAAATTGATAAGAAAGATTCTATCTACAAAGAGATGATCTCTCAAATGAAAGATCAAATAGAGATGTTGAATGGATAGGTGGAAAAGTATCAAAGGTTTCATACTTATGCATCCAATCGAATTAAAGAACTAGAAGCAGAAATCAACGATCTAAATACAGATCTCGAAAAATCAAGCAAGAAGAATGAAGAACTTGAAGCAGAAATCATCTCTCTGCAAGCAAATCCTGAATCATCAAGTAAGAAGAATGAGAAACCTCTACAACCATTTGAAAAGGAAGGCCTTCAATCAGAAATCATCTCTCTCAAAGAAGATCTGGAAAAATCAAATAAGAAGAATGAAGAGTTGCAACAAACATGTGAAGAAAACGAAAATTGGTTGAAAGAAGAGATTCTAAATCTGAAAGATGAAGTAGAAGATGGAAGAAGGAAAGAAGAAAACTTGACGAAGCAATGTCAAGTCTTGGAGGTTGAGGTAAAAATTCTCAAAGGTAAATTAGAAGAAAAGGTTAAACTTTTGAGGTTTCAAGATAGTACTAATATTCTGGACAATATTCTGAGTAATCAAAGGTCTCCTGCTATCAAACTTGGTCTTGGTTTTCATGAAACTGTTAAAGGAGAATCTAGCTCACAAGGAAGTGCCAAAAATTCAGAGGATGTCAATACAAAACCGGAAGTGTTGAAAGAGACAAAAGCTCAAACAACAATCATGAACTCTCAAAGGAATTTATTCAAGAACGTTGAATGCTTTAAATGTCATAATTATGGGCATGTTGCAGCAAATTGCAGGAGCAGATCATTTCAGCCTCAAACAAAGAGCTCCTACATAGAAAGGTACTCTGGTTTCTTCAAGGGATATTGTTTTCATGTAACAAGTATGGACATAAAGCAGCTGAGTGTAAAAGGAGGAAGATTAGAAATACTCATTATGATTCTTATGTTTATTTCTCTGACCACATGAGATGTTATGCTTGTAACAAGTATGGACATGTAGAAAAAGAATCTGAGTTGAAGAGATATGAGGGTAGGATAACATATGATACACAAATAGAAATTTCAAACTTCATCTGAGAAAAAGATGGAGGACCGATCGAAACGGCCAAAATTTTGACCCTCTTGCGGTCATCGAAACACGAAGCACTTCTCTGATTGACTGCAGGAATGATGTAGGATACATTATGAGTTTCAGTAGTGTATCGTTACAGGGGGAGCAATGTATGATGTCTCTCATGGTTGATTTGATTATTTTGTTTATCTATATTTCTGACAGAGCATCTGATTTGAAGAAGATAGGTACAGGAAGTACAAGTTCAGGGGGAGATGAAGGAATGTGAAAAATTTCTATGCTTCACTTTCCATACGCGGGTTCGATGAACACAAGTCGCGTATACACGCGAGTTCCAGCAGACACAGTCGCGTATGCATTTATGATAAGAGAATTGGGATGACACCTGAAGATCAGGAACAAAGGTTCAGGGGGATCATCAATCTGACTGTTAATAACTATATTATTGACTCAACTTCTTAGTTCAAAAATGATGATATGATACTTGATGTCTTATGTTGAAGATTATGGATGAGTCCTGTTTGCTTTTTGATGAAGAGTATTCATTGATGAGATGAAAGTATTATAATTCAAAGATAAGGACAGATCATACAGAGATTGTTGCTGATAACTTGCTGATGAAGATGTTCAGGTTGCACAAGTTAAGATGGAGCACTAGTTCAGGGGGAGCAGCAGATTGAATACTAATGATTGCATTGTTGGCAATATGACTTCTTATTCTTTGGTTTTTGTGATACTCATGCTCAAATGATGATGACTTGGTACATGGTTGTTATGATGAGATTTTGAGCCACAGTTGTTGTCCTAAGTATCTTTTGTGCTCACACATGGTGGAGGGTCTGTTGATTGAAATAGAATGATCTACAAAGAAACACAATACCTGTATATGATTGGTGAAGAATCTTTTGCCTACCACCCTGACCTTTTATATTATTCATCTTGAAGATCATGGTGATATTGGACCTCATGGATGATTGACACAGAGTTGAAAATAGTGTTCTGGTATGATAATCTCTCTTGGAAAGATTGTATTGATGCTGCAAAGAATCTGAAGGCTTGGTTACTAATGGGCTTATGCTACAACCGGTGGATGACACTTGAAGACACAACTACACTATTCTGTAGTCCAGGGAAGCATTCAAATATCTCAGAAAGAAGCTGAACACTGGCTTTTTCTCACAGAGGATCATATCTGGTTAAAATTTAGAAGATGGAATTGGATACGCGGATTTCCTGAAACACAGTCGTGTATATACGCGAGTTCATGCACAGAAAACCGCGTATGACTGATTGCTGACAATTTTCTGTTTGGAGTCAGCTCTCTTCAGCACAGTTGCAGTGTTGTTTGGTATCTCTGATATTGTTTGGTCTCTGGTGGTGTTCCCATTCTCATAATTCTATTTCTAATGTTTTGATAAAGATGCCTTGATGATTTGTTGGTGAAAGTGTTCAGGATGCACTAACTAAGGGGGAACCTTAGTCATATGGAAAGGATGCTTTGATGCACAGATTCAGGGGGAGAATTAGTCTTGCTGAGTATAATGCATTTTTGGCATTATGGTGGTTCTGATATATGATCTCTCTTGAGGTCTTTTTGGTATTGGTTATGAAAAGTCATATTTGTATTTTTGATGAAAAGGTCATGTTGAGACCCATGATGTAAAATTTGTAATATTCAGTCATGTAAGGACTTGTCAAATTTGTAAACCCACTTGGTTGGGTAGCTGAGTCTAATTTTGTAAACCCACTTGATTGGGTAGCTGAGTCAAATTTGTAAACCCACTTGGTTGGGTCGTTGAGTCTCATATGTAAATCCACTTGGTTGGATATTTGATGTAAGTATGAGTCGCTGGTGATAGGAAGTTCATAGAGTCATGTACTTCATTGGAAAATTTGTTTGAAGATTCAGCATGAACTCAGGGCGAGCTTGGTCACTTCAGTATATATCAGATCTGCAGAACGCTTCTTCCACATGAGGAGAAAAGGGGGAGAGTATGTTGGTTTTGGTCCACCCTTTGCCCTTGATGTCAAAGGGGGAGAGTGACTTGGTGTTTGAATGGTGTCAAAAATGGAGAATGTGACATGGTGTCATTTTATTCTTAATATACCTATCTGTCGTGGTAACCAAACACCATCGTGGTTGCCATCAAGTCCAAAGGGGGAGATTGTTGGAAATATGATGTAGAGTGTTGTCCTTGATGGCAACCCACTGAATGAAGATGAAGAAATGCGAGTGTTGACATGTGTTGTCCTTGATGGCAATCCACCTGATGAAGTTATTCTTGACTTGATGGTCTTGGTAAATGATGTTTGTTAGCAATATGATGCTGAGTGTTGCTCTTGAAAGGCAACCCACTTGATGAAGTTGTGCTTGATAGAATATGTCTTGATGAACTAAATATGATGTATCTACAGTGTATACAGAAGGCAATGAAGAAAGGAATTTAGTATGTGCTAGATCTATGATGAAAAGAGTATGTCTCTAGGCATACGTGGATTTGCCTAGGGGAAGTCGCGTATACACGCGGGAATCAACGTTCCAAGTCGCGTATGGGAAAAAGCGCTCATAAAGTGCAAAACCAGGGGTAACCACCATGGTATTGACCCATTGCATTGGGTAATGATTTGTCTAAATGACCCCGTCCAGGAATACCATCGGAAGTAATGTATTTTTGGGCTCATGGTATTGTTTTGGCTCATGGTATTGAAAAAAGGGGCTCATGGTATTGAAAAAGGGTAAACCTATATAAAGAGAAGAATTTCATTGTGCAAATTATGAGTGTGGGAGCAAGATGTCTGAGCTTGAATGAATACTTCTCTATGAATTATATCTGTATGGAAAGGGTAAAGGTTTGATAATAGATCTGAATCTATGATGCACCTATGAAGAAATGATGAAGCAGAATATCTAGATCTGGAATGTATTTGTATCTGCTAGATCTATTTATGGAAGGCTTAGATCCAAGATGAGGCAAACATCTGTCTGAAGTAAAGGGTTGAATCTGAACTGAATATCTGATCTGAAGAAGTATGCAGCTCTGTAATGGTTGAAGATCCATACGCTAGTTAGCTGCAGAGGAAGCGCGTATATACGCGGCTTCTCTGAAGACAGAGCGCGTATGCGCAGTGAAGTTTATGTACAGATGTATACGCTGATTGATGTGGACGGAAGCACGTATATACGCGACATTAGTGAAAGAAAAGCGCGTATGCAAACTAGGGTTTACTGAAGTATGGGGTATGAAATGTCTGATCTGATCTGCTATGTTTTAGCTATCTGTTGTTGATGTTTGACTGTGCTTAAATGTATGGAGTGGGTCCAGTCTGAAAATATGATGAAACGTGGCCTAAAAGTTGTGCTCTTTTGAAGTTGTTGGATCCAGTGTGAAAATTGATGAAACGTGGTCCTTAGAGGTGCTGAGGGTTGTAGCCTTCAGTCAGGGGGTTGTAGCTCCCTTCCAGGTGAGGCTGGTAAAAGAGATCGAGCGACAGAGCCCTTCCAGGCAAGCTGACCGCGATATCTAGAGTGCTTGCTCCCTTGAGAGAGGCTGTCCGCCGAGTCGGGGGGTTGGGCTCCCTTCCAAGAGAGGCTGGTAAACGAGCGCGGTGGGTGCACCGTAACTGTGAGTCACACCGGCACATATGTTGTAAGATGTTTTCTCTATAATAAATATTGAAGGTGACACGCTATGACGGTGGTTCTC
This sequence comes from Pinus albicaulis, assembly GCA_034641835.2. Taxonomy (NCBI): domain Eukaryota; kingdom Viridiplantae; phylum Streptophyta; class Pinopsida; order Pinales; family Pinaceae; genus Pinus; species Pinus albicaulis. Next base: position 31,771 of record JAXQQM020086340.1, read on the forward strand.
GACTTGGGTTCACTATAAAAATCCTGGAGTTCATGTGTGATGCTTTGTGTGATGGTTTATTCTGTTCTTACTACACATGTTTACTGTTTATCGAACATCTAATCAATGAATGATGGAATGATATAAGTGAAGAACTAATGGCATAATTAGATCTCTGTGTATACGCGAGTTTTATGAAGGATATCCGCGTGTATATGCTAGTTGGCTTCAGCAAAGTAGCGTATGGGTTTTAGAGCATGAAAAAGTAAAAAGTTTCAGTTTGCCCTAAATATTGATTCACCCCCCCCTCTCAGTATTTTTCCCAACAGGTGGGTGGTGAAATATTAGACTTGTGGTATAGAAAAGGAAATCCAACTATGGGTGAAGAGGTGGCCCATAACACTGACCAATATATATATATATATATATATATATATATATATATATATATATATGGTATTGGGTTGGAATATGATTTAAGACGAATATAAAAAACAAAACTCCATATTTTATTGATCACATTTTTCTTTACCTCCTTTAATATAACTATTTCTTCTTCCCTTTTTCTAATATAAGGGTTGCTTTCTGAAGATACTTTAAAAGCATTACTTTAAATGTGTCACAGAAGATGAGACATAGTTACAATATACTTCAAGATGGAAAGATCAAAATAATAAAATATAAAAGGGTAATAAAGTCAAATTAATCAAAAATAAAATGAGGAAAAAATTCGAAGGGGAATAAATGGTTTTCTTGTAGCTTTATAGTCATATCTTACTCATCTGTAATATTGTATTTCAAGGGTATATAGAGATAGTCTATTCTTCATAAGTTGCGAGATCATGAATACCTTTTATTTTTCGACAAGTTACTACTAGCACAATCACATTTACCAATGTGGTTCATATATGCAGATAGGAGTATATGAAATAGATTTACAACAATGTGTTTGATATACGTCGATAGGCCTATATCCACCACCCACCACATGTATTTTACCAAAATAATCATTCATGAATATAATTACCAATATATCTTATATATCTACTTGTAATATATTAATAATATAAACTATATTTATACTATATATTAAACTTATATATATAGATATAATATTTTATTATTTGATAACAAAATATTATTAAATTTTTTGAATACATTAATAGTTATAACTCAAACTATACTAAAATTAAAATATAACATAATAATAGTATTTTATTACTATTTATAATAAGAATATATCTCTTACATATATACAAAGGGATTATTAATATTATAATCAAATAGAACTAATAACCCCAAGCATCTAATATTATAAACCCAAGGAAAAAATATTAAAAAGCTAAGAGATCAAGAAGCCGAAGGGATCCATATTAAAAAGAGAATAGATTAATAAAACCTAGGAATTAATATTTTAAATATAAATGAATGATAAATTCACATGATTATTAATATTATAAACCGAAGGGAACAATCAACTTTAGGGATTGTTAATATTATGAACCTAATGAATTAAAAATATAAAGCATTAATAAACCCAATGGATTGATATTAAAAACCCAAGGAAATAATAAACCCAAGGGATCAATAAAGCAAGGGATTAATATTAAAATGACAAGAAATTAATAAACCCCAAGAATTAATATTTTAAACTAAAAAACCTAGGATATTAATACCATAATAATCAATATTTAAAACTCAAAATATTAATAAACCCAAGGGATTATTAATAATATAACCCAAAAGAACGAATAAACACAAGGGTTTAATATTATAAACTAAAGGAATCTGCGAACCAAGAGATAAATATTAAAAACATACAGGACCAATAAGGCAAAGGGATCAATATTAAAAACACAAAATATTACTAAACCCTAAGAATAAATCTTTTAAACTCAAAAACCTAAGAAATTAATAAACCCTAACAATTAATATATTAAATTAAATAGATCAATAAACACAAGACATTATTAATACTATAAACCAAAAGAAGTAATAACCCCAAGGTTTAATACTATAAACCAAAGTAATTGGTGAACTCAAGGGATAAATATTAATATTATAAACAAAGAAATTAATAAACTGTAATAATTAATATTTTAAACCCAAGAGATTAATAAACACTCAGAATTAATATTTTAAACTCAAGAGATTAATTAACCCAAGGGATTATTAATATTATAAACAAAAAGAAATAATAAAGCCAAGGGTTTGATATTACAAACCAAAGGAATTGATGAGCCAAAGGGATAAATATTAAAGACATAAGTGATCAATAAGGCCAAGGGATCAATATTAAAAATACGAGATTAAAAAACCCTAAGAATTAATATTTTTAACTCAAGAGATTCTAAGACCCAAGTGTGGTTTAATATTATAAAGGAAATAAATAATAAAGCAAAGGGGTTTATGTGAATTGGTGAACCCAATGGATAAATATTAAAAGCCTAAGGTATAAATAAGGCGAAGGGATCAATATGAAAAAACATAAGAGATTAATAAAACTTGCAAATTAATATCTTAAACAAAAAGGTTTGATAAAATCGCATGATTATTAATATTATAAACTAAAGGTAATGATATTAAACCTAAGAGATTAATATTATAAACCTCAAGTATATAAAAATCTTTAGATAAATACTATTAACTGTAAAAAAAACATGGTTGAGCATGTTTGACTTAAACATTGAGACAATTATTGTCAGAATGCGAGGTTGGACGAAGAATGACCATGGTTTTCCATGGTTGATTTCCATATTGACACAATATTTTTCACAATGTGGCATTCGACCATGGAAGACCTTGATTGAATATGACTAACTATGCTTAACAATTGTAGCCCATGGTTGATTTTCATATAGAGACACTGTTTTTCATAATGTGACATTGGACGATGCATTAATATTAAAGTGTATGAATAATATTTAACACCTAATATTACCAAACCAAAGAATTAGGAAACTCAAAGGATTAATAAACCTTAGTAATTAATATCTTAAACTCAAAACCTAAGAAATGGATAAACGCTAAGAATTAATAATTTAAACTCAAGAGATTAATAAACCAAAGGGATTATTAATATTATAAACCAAAGTAATTGGTGAACCCAAAGGGATAAATATTAATATTATAAACCAAGAAATTAATGAAGCATAAGAATTAATATTTTAAACTCAAGAGATTAATAAACCCTAAGACTTAATATTTTAAACTTAAGAGATTAATATATGCAAGGGGTTATTGATATTATAAACCAAAATAAGAAACCCAAGGGTTTAATATTACAAACCAAAGGAAGTGGTGAACCGAATGGATAAATATTAAATACCTAAGGGATCAATTTTAAAAACACAAGATATCAATAAACCCTAAGAATCAATATTATGAACCAAATTATTACAATCCCCAATGTTATAAACTGTAAATATTAAACACAATATTATAAACCCTAATATTAAACCAAAATATTATAAAACCAATATTAACCCCTAATTATAAACGCTATATATTAGAATTTATATTATAACCCAACATATTACGCCATAATGTAAATCATAATATTAAAACTCAAAATATTAATAAACCCAAGGGGTTATTAATATTTTAAACTCAAGAGATTAATAAACCCAAGGGGTTATTAATATCTTAAACATAAAGAACTAATAGCACCAAGGGTTTGATATTACAAACCAAAGGAATTGGTGAAGCGAAAGGATAAATATTAAAAACCTAAGGGATCAATAAGGCCAAGGGATCAATATTAAAAACACAGGAGATTAATAAAGCATAAGAATTGATATTTTTATCTCAAAAACCTAAGAAATTAGTAAACCCTAAGAATTAATATTTTTAACTTAAGAGATTCTTAGATCCAAGGGTGGTTTATTATTATAAACAAAAAAACTAATAAACCCAAGGGATTTATATTATAAACCCAAGGAATTGGTGAACCCAATATGGAAAACATAAGACATTAATAAAGCCTAAAAATTAATATCCTAAACAAAAAGGTTTGATAAAATCACATTATTATTAATATTATAAACTCAAGGGAATAATATTAAACCTAATATATTAATATTATAACCCTCATGTATATAAAAATATTTAGATAAATACTATAAACCATAAAAGAAACATGATTGAGCATGCTTGATTTAAACATTGAGACAATTGTTGTCACAATGGGATGTTGGATGAAGAATGACCATGCTTTGCCATGGTTGTTTTTCATATTGAGACAATCTTTGTCACAATGTAACATTCGAGTATGGAAGACCTTCATTCACTACGACTAACTATGATTAACAATGGTAGCCCATGATTGATTTTAATATTGAGGCAATATTTTTCATAATATGACATTGGACCATGCCTTAATATTAAAGTGTAAGACTAATATTTAACACCTAATATTACCAACCGAAAGAATTAGAAAAATCATGGGATTGATAAACCATAATAATTAAGATCTTAAATTTAAAACGTAAGAAATGAATAAAACCTAAAAATTAATAATTTAAAGTGAAGAGACTAATAAACCAAAGGGATTATTAATATTATAAACCAAAAGATCTAATAAACCCAAGGCTTTAATATTATAAACCAAAGGAATTGGTGAACCCAAGGGATAAATATTAATATTATAAACCAATGAATTAATAAAGCACAAGAATTAATATTTTAAACTCAAGAGATTAATAAACCCTAAGACTTAATATTTCAAACTTAAGAGATTAATAAACCCAAGGGGTTATTAATATTATAAACCAACATAATAAACCCAAGGGTTTAATATCATAAACCAAAGGAATTGGTGAATCGAACGGATAAATATTAAAGACCTAAGGGTTCAATAAGGTGAAGGGATCAATATTAAAAACACAAGAGATCAATAAACCCTAAAAATCAATATTATGAACCGAAATATCATAATCCCCAATGTTATAAACTCTAAATATTAAACACAATATTATAAACCCTAATATTAAACTCAACATTAACCCCGCATTATAAACGATATATATTAGAATCTATATTATAACCCAACATATTATGTCATAATGTAAATCATAATATTAAAACTCAAAATATTAATAAACCCAAGAGATTATCAATATTATAAACCAAAAGAAATAATAAATGCAAGGGTTTAATATTATAAACGAAAGGAATCGGTGAATCGGGGGGATAAATATTAAAAACCTACATGATAAATAAGGTGAAGGTATCAATATTAAAAACAAAATAGATTATTAAACCCTAAGAATAAAATTTTTAAACTCAAAAACCTAAGAAATTAATAAACCCTAATAATTAATATTTTAAATTAAATAGATTAATAAACACAAAACATTATCAATATTATAAACCAAAAGAAGCAATAAACCCAAGGGTTTAGTATTATAAACCAAAGTAATAGGTGAACCCAAGGGATAAATATTAATATTATAAACCGAAAAATTACTACACCCTAATAATTAATATTTTAAACTCAAAAGATTATAAACATAAAGAACTAATAACACCAAGGGTTTGATATTAGAAACCAAAGGAATTGGTGAAACGAAGGGATAAATATTAAAATCCTAAGGGATCAATAAGGTCAAGGGATCAATATTAAAAACACAAGAGATTAATAAAGTCTAAGAATTACTATTTTTATTTCAAAAACCTAAGAAATTAATAAACCCAAAGAATTAATATTTTCAACTCGAGAGATTATAAGACCCAATGGTGGTTTAATATTATAAACGAAAAGAAATAATAAACCCATGGGTTTTATATTATAAACCACGGGAATTGGTGAACCCAAGGGATAAATATTAAAAACCTAAGAGATCAATAAGGTTAAGGGATCAATATGAAAAACATAAGACATTAATAAAGCCTAAACATTAATATCTTAAACAAAAAGGTTTGATAAACTCACATGATTATTAATATTATAAACTCAAGGGAATGATATTAAATCTAAGATATTAATATTATAAAACTCAAGTATATAAGAACCTTTAGATAAATATTATAAACCTCAAGTATTTAAAAATCTTTAGATAAATACTATAAACCGTAAAATAAACATGATTGAGCATACTTGATTTAAAAATTGAGACAATTGTTGTCACAATGTGATGTTGGACGAAGAATGACCATGGTTTGCCATGGTTGTTTTTCATATTCACACAATATTTGTCACAATGTGACATTAGACCATGGAAGACCTTCATTGACTATGACTAACTATGATTAACAATGGTAGCCCATGAGTGATTTTCATATTGAGACAATGTTTTTCATAATGTCACATTGAACCATGCATTAATATTAATGTGTGAGACTAATATTTAACACCTACTATTACCAACCCAAAGAATTAGAAAACTAAAGGGATGAATAAACCCTAATAATTAAATCTTAAACTCAAAACCTAAGAAATTAAGAAACCCTACGAATTAATAATTTAGAGTGAAGAGATTAATAAACCAAAGAGATTATTAATAATATAAACCAAAATAATTAATAAACCCAAGGATTTAATATTATAAACCAAAGGAATTAGTGAATTGAAGGGATAAATATTAATATTATAAACCAAGAAATTAATAAAGAATAAGAATTAATACTTTAAACTCAAGAGATTAATAAACCATAAGAATTAATATTTTAAACTTAAGAGATTAATAAACCCAAAGGGTTATTAATATTATAAACCAAAAGAACTAATAAACCCAAGGATTTAATATTACAAACCAAAGAAATTCGTGAAACCAAGGGATAAATATTAAATACCTAAGGGATCAATAAGTCCAAGGGATCAATATTAAAAACACAAGAGATCAATAAACCCTAAGAATCAATATTATAAACTAAAATATTATAATCCCCTATGTTATAAACTCTAAATATTAAACACAATATTATAAACCCTAGTATTAAACCCAAATATTATAAACCCAATATTAAAACCTAATTATAAACCCTATATATTAGAATACATATTATAATCCAACATATTACTCCATAATGTAAATCATAATATTAAAACCAAATAATATAAGCTCTATATATATATATATATATATTAAAAACTCAATATTATAAACTCTAATATTAAAACAAATATTATAAGACTTATTATTAAATCAAATAATATAAACCTTAACATTCTACCCAATAATTGTCTCAATGTTTAACCACCCTTCGTGAGGTTTCATCTTCGCTCACTTTGCTGACTTTTATATAGATATTTTAATTAATATATTGTGAAGTATTTTAATTAATCTTATTAGATATTTTAATTAATTAACTTAATATTACTGTTAATTAATATGAAAATATTTATTTAAAAACTAATTTCTATTGCAATTGAACATTTTTATATAAATGTTTTAATTAAGATATTGCCAAATGTTTTAATTAGTGTTAAACATTTTAATGTTTTTATAAATGTTTTAATTAAGATATTGCCAAATGTTTTAATTAATGTTAAACATTTTAATGTTTTTATAAATGTTATCAATGTTTCATATAATGTTAAAAATTAATTAAATTAAAGTTAAAATTAATTAATGTTAATGTTTTAATTAATTAATATTAATGTTAATTATTGTTTTAATAATTTAATTAATTAATGTTGTATTAATTCATTTATTTGAACATGTTTCAATTAATGTTGTTAAACATTATTGTCAAAAATTTTAATTAATATTTTAAAGTTAAAAACATTTAAGTAAAATTCCAATATTTTATTATTATTATTATTATTAACCAAATCTCAATATATTTATGTTTAGATATATTGAATAATGTAGTTAAATATAATAATTATGTATTAATGATTTAATTATTGTGAATGTAATAATGGAAATATAATAATTATTTCACTTTATTATTAATTAATATTAATATATTTTTTTACAGATTTTTGAACTAATTTTTAATGTTATTAAACATTTCTTATATAGAAGTTTTAATTACATATTGTAAAATGTTTTAATTAATGCTATTAATTAATATTTTAATTAATAATGTTTAATGTTTCAATTTATTAATATTTTAATGTTTTATTTAATTAATTTATATTAATTATGGATTGCACTAATATACAATTTACTCATCTAGAGTGATCAAGTAGTTTTTTCTTATGTTTTCAAGGTTAAAATATTATTAAAATAGATTCTAATTTTATTATTATTATTATTATTTTATATAATAATAATAATTTAATATTATAATATTATAATATAATTGTATTAAAATAATCATTATAATTTAATCATTATAATTTATTATTGTATTAAAATAATTTCATTAAAATTTAACCTTAAAGTTGATTCTTTATATAGCAATTATGTGTTAATGAAACCTTATTACTAAGGAAATCTTTCAATACACCAAACTATAATACAAATGTTAAATAAAACAAGAAGTATAATTGCATTAGTTAAGTGATATATAATTACATGATAGTCACAATTTTTTTTACAACTAATTTATGAAACTAAAACTATATTATAATTTAAACCTACAATTTATTTGTTATTAATTATATTGTTTAAATAATATGATCATATTAAGTAATGGAAGTCAACATAAAGGAAGTCCAAATGGGTAGCATGGACACTTGAATACTAGAGAAAGAACGTTTTTTTTGAATTAATAAAAAATAAATACACAGGAGAAAAAATAATTTAATAAAATAATATTTTGTTCAGTGGGAATACATTTGAATGGCATGCATATGAGACCACTACTCCATAAACCTTATAATAATTTAATAATATAGTATTATAATATAATTGTATTAAAATCATTATTATAATTTAATCTTACACATCAATATTCATACCTCTATTACCACAACAATTTTTTTTTATATTAACATTTATATCCTAGAATGTATTAATTAAACTTATGCATAAGTCCAAGGTTAAGATCCTCATGTTAAGGTTAAATTGTCTTTCCCAACTATACACTTGGGTGTGGCCATATAATATATATATATCCCTAAATTGTACCACATGACATAATTTCCAACATATGTTAAATGCCAATTCCATAGAACTTATATATATATACATGTCCATGATATATATTTTGGTTATATGCATCGAGGACACTCCTCCCATACCACGCGCTAATCGAAGGATTTGTGAGCCTTAACCATGGTAGTGACGAGGAAACCTTGGCATATGCATAGTACAACACGATGGGTTTAGATATATATATATTATGGGTATAACGAAAAAGTCTAATGAAATACAGCCATACCTAGCAGAGATCAATTATTATTGAACCACCAAGTTAACACCGGATGTTATTTCTAATTTGCAACCATACGGAATTACATATGTTTCTTTACAAACTTTTGCTCGAGATTTCGAGGCATCATTGCGCTCTTGCGTACGTTGATTTGGCACGATCTTTCATATTTGGGTACGGAGTACTACCTCGGTAAAGGTACGTGCCACCTGGGATTTACTTCACATGACATTGGAGTTTGGAAAACGACGCTATTCAACTGATACAGTATGGTTTATTAGCGATGTCGTAGTACTCTACCTACCTCCGAATTTAGTGTGCAGTCATGAGGTTTTCATCCCCATGACAATCGTTGTGATGAGGACAAGTGTATGGCGCATGGCGGTTTAGGGTTTATAGACACGGATTAGGTTGATCTTTAGTCTGTCACGTCTCCCACAAATTTTTTTTTTTTTTTTTTTTTTTCGAACATGTCTAGATACATCACCACCCCCGGTTGGGAAGACAATTGAACCCTGAGATAGTGCTACACATATAACATATCTCAAATATTCTCCGCTTTATGCACCGATAACAATTATAGTTTTTATCTTGAATTGCTTACGAATTCGAATGTTATCCGAGGTTTAGATTCTTTTCGGTACTTATAGGCAGGTGTGGAATACGAAAATTTACATGAGAATTTTTGAGCAGCCTCCCCCTCTTCTCGATCGATAGAGTAGACTTATATATCTATATATATTACTTTGTATTTCCGGGTTTTACGGTCGAGTTTTGTCCCGACTCTAGATGATCACTAGGCCCTTACCCAAACTTACCCGGTTGCGGGCACGATATATTTTTCAACATTTTAAAGTTTGACTGTCGAGGTATAGATGTATGCTCTCGCATACATCTATCTCTACGTAGCTAACCTCCATTGCTCCAACTACTTTCCCGGTAGTTTCCATGGACGGTAAACGGATGCTGCGATTCATAGTATTATTTCACACCTTTCTGATCTTCCCTCCACCAACTTTTATCACACCCTAGATTGTTCGATAGGATTCCCCCCTTATTTCACGTACAAACATTCAACATGTGTGACTCTGCGATGCAGTGCATTGTTCCATGGGAAACTAGGAAAACGAGATCCTCTTGCTTCGATCATGGAGATAGAGAATATTTTGGTAGGGTGGTTCGAAGTCCTAGTGTTAGATCCTCGTCCTTAGTTAGGATTCAACTCCTTTCATGTATGTTTACACTTTCATTTAATAGAAGCATTTAATTTCTAACTTTTACATTTCTTTTCATTTGGAACGCGGCGAAACCTCTTGAACCCACATCTTGCTATCGCGGGGTTGTCGGTTCTTGCTACATTTATTGGTTACAGGGAATTCGTGCCATCGGTATTGTTATAGTAAGTTTAGTTGGTTGTGACTTCTTTGTTCCGATTCTTTGTTTTGTTCCCATTTGCTATTTATGCACACAGAAATTAAATGTTCCTTTAAAAGATAGCCACACATACATAGTTATTGAATCTTGTTCAATTGATGCACATCATCTCTAGCAATGCTGCAGTGCTCATCCCTACACCCGACCAGCAATGTCACATATCGATAGCTTTAGCTTGCAATTACATAAGTTCATGAGCCATTAATCAATCTAACATTTTCATAATGCACCATAACATAACAATTCATAATTTGCATAATGAACCATAATATCACCATTCATAAATTGCATAATGAACCATAACATCGAACTTTACATAAAACGAGGATAGGTTTAATACGACATACTATATCTTCCAATATTATGCATGCACACCACTACTGCTGACCGATCCCTGACCTTAGAGTTCGTTTGTCTCCAGAACTCACCCACAGAAGCTGAGATCCTCGAGAACGGACTAACCTCAATACGTACGGGAAGAAATGACTTATTTAGGTTGTGCTTTCCCCAAAGCTTGTTTCCAGTGCTGCGTCCGAATTTCGGGATGCTTTATTCTGTTTAGCCTGAGCTTCCCATTTTGGGACTCTTTAAAAAGCTGCTTTTCGCTTTTCCTCGGCCCTCGGCTTTTTTCTCACCTCTTCCCAAGCTACTCCTCTTCATTGGGGAAATTTAGATTTTTCCTCAAAAATCTAAATTAGGAAATAATTTCTTTCAAGGATTTTTTGAAAGATTTGGGGGAAAGTCTTTTTCCTTTTCCACTACCTCATGGATTAGGCATGTGATCTCACTTTCTCATCTGGTCATAGTGCATGCCATGATATTTTATTTATTTTTCATAATTAAGTATTTAACAATATCACATAATAATTATCCATTGGGGTCCACTCTATGGATGTATGTTCAAATGTCTAATTTGAAAAGCATAGAACTTGGGGTGTTACATATTCCCCCTGCGAAAATAGCTTTCGTCCTCGGTGTTGACAACTATCGACTTAGTTCATTTTGAACTTAATTATGAATACTTTTCCATCATCTTAGCTTCTCTTGTTCCCGTAGCTTTTCGGCAGGTAAAGTGCTCCATTTGCACCTTTACTCTAGCCTACGATGAATTTCACAATTCAATTCCTTCTTGCTTTCATCTTTGAGCGACTGCGGAAAATTCCTCTTTTGGTTCCACGGACCATTTCAAATCAATCATGTGAGAAGCATCATGTAAAAAATTATAATTTTCTTTTCCAACAAGGAGACGTAGAAATATATCGGGAAATTTAGTAAGCAATGGTGGGGCTAATTTATAAGCCATTAGTTTCCGGCAAAGTACTCTCCCTGCCTCCCACTACTGTTCCGCAAGTGCCTTATGCGGTTGGTTTCTTCCTACTTCTTTGCGAAGTACATTTGGAAGAATATTTTAATGCAGTTTCTGTCCACAATTCATACCAATGTAAGTAATATCGGGTACATATAATTGATAATTCACAGCAACCTTCTGCATTTCAATAACTTAAATTCGGTTATTAATCAACTTGAATTCGGGTTCATAATAGTTTAGTGCACTTTTAGTACACTACTTATCCTTTCTTGTTTTTTTCGGTGAGATTCTTTCCTCACTCCAACTTGGTCGATTCGGCTTTTTTTGGATTTTCTAGGTGATTTATCTTCACCTTTTTCGTCTTTGTTTCCAGTGCGCAATTCTTGTTACACACTTGGCTAAACAATTTTCAACTTTTTCATTAGTGCTCATAAATGAGAGAAAACAATTGTATCATATGCATGGTTATGCTTACCCCTTCTCATTTTATAGAGCGTACTTCTAGTATCTTTTCATTGTTTCTTTTTGTCAATCAATTTAATTAGAAATAACGAGACTAGTCAATAATGTCTATAATTCAATTCTTCAAAACTTACGTGAAGAAATTTGGATCTCATGGGTTTCCCCCACACCCCGAGTCCAAATACAGCTCACCTTCTTTTCTCTCGGTTTGTAGGCCCCATTGTGATTTCACATATTTTCTGTCTTAAATTTTAAGACTCGAGAAAATTTAACTTTAATAAAATTTACACCAATTAGAATTTTATAGTGTGAATACATGTTTCCTTTTATAGTGATAAATGTAATTTCTATAGTTCATCACATTCACACGTATTAATACTTGATAATGTCAAAAATAAATTTGACACGATTTCCCTTTTTCAAAGACTCCCCGGAATTTATGCATTTACTTTTAATTGTATGTTCATGCTTTGCTAATTCCCCTCTTCTATTTACCTCATGAGCTTATATAATAGAATTAATTAAAATGGAATAGATTTTATAAATCATAAAAAGTATTCCAACTTTTGAATCATAAAAGAATTCCTTCTTTTCTAATGCATAAAAGCATTCTATTTTTTTTCTAACAAAAGCAACTCATAAATCTCTCATGCTTTTTATTTTTAAATCTATGTTTGTTTTTTTCCTTAAGAGAAATATCACTTCTCCATATTTTTTTCCAATTCTATTTCTCATTATCTCTAAACTCACTAAAATATATCAACTTGAAAATATAATTTATTTCAGAAAAATATAAATTCTTTATAAATAAAATAGTTAAAAATCATTCTTCCACTATTACAGAATATTCCTCCTTAAGTAAATCATCGGGAAATTTCCAATTTATCCCTTTATTCATTCATGCCCTAACTCGATGTAATGGTTCCACGATTACTAAATCAACCATTTAGTACAATTAAACTTGTACTTCAATCTTCTTTTCTTTTTATAGCAGTATACATGCCTTATTTATAGGATACCTCTTCCACTTACTCATATACTACTTACATCTCAAGCCTTGGGCAATATACCTCTCATGAGCATATATATATATCCACTAAGTTTGTATGTATCATATATATTTCCAACCCTTATTGTATAAGTAAACATGATATATATATATATATATATATATATATATATATATATATATATATATATATATAGCTATATGTGTGTGCTTGATGAACATATGAATATATATCTATCCCTATATTTGTAACACCTCCAATTTGTAGGGGGTTTTTTATTTTTTATTTTTATTTTTATTTTTTTTATAACTTTTAATATTTCCCATGTGTATAATTTGTACGTATACACCGGATACTATCTGACTCTTAATGTCCATAAGTTTTAATCAACCCTTATTTGCATCTACATCACACATGGAACATTTCACATTTTCATACGCTTATCCAACCATGGAACACTTCACGTTTCCATCTATATCGGAAACATGGAACATTTCACAATTCCATCCATATATCAAACATGGAACATTTCACAATTCCATCCATATATATATATATATATATATATATATCTTATTCTAACGCCTTATCTATTCACCCATAAAATTGCTTAATTCTACTTCTAACCATGTATCATTTCATATTGATTTTAATATCATTAATCCACATATATAGACATGTGTAGGGGTTATATATATATGAAGATTATTATATATATATATATATATATATATATATATATATATATATTTATCGTGGATATTGTTTACGTATAAATATATAGCCTTTGGCCATCTTACTTTAATATGCATATGTTGCGTATACATATATATAGGGCACCTATACCTATATATATTATATACGTATGTTAAACGCTACAACCCATTTGGGCGCGCCATATTTATAATTACATGCACTCCTCACGAATGTGTATCATCATATATATATCATTACGAATTATATATCATTTGTATCCTTAAGAATATATAACATTTTAAATACTTATGAGTTCTAAGTGAGGAAATCATGGACGGTTCAATACGATCGCCCTTTTTACCTACTCCCCATTCGGTTACGTCGGATTCGTTTTGCCACATGAATTACAGTGCCAGTTCGGCTTGGTCGATCCTGTTGAAGTGTTGGGTTATGATTAACATTTAACGAGAATTGATTCGGCGAGTCATGTTTTGATGCGAATTTCTCCCGACCTTACGTGTTACATTACGAGTGTTTGACAGTTGTTCCTCACGGCATAAGCCGAGTTATTGTATAATCGTATTTGTGCGAGTCGCGTGACGAACCTAGTTTTCATTTCGACGCAACCTTCGCAGGTCGTTTGTGTTTGCGGTGCCATGATTTCGTTCTGCCCGACACGCGAGCATTTTATGCAGCTCCCGGTATTGAGGGGTGAAGTGTCGATTACACGTTAACTCGGGTTAGCGTGTAACTGTCACACAGGTGGACGTATTGATCCCGAGAAGAGTTGCGGTGCCGGCGCATCCGGAAGTCTCGGACCTAGCATAGGTTGGACGGATAGCCTGCCCGGTTTGACGGTGCCTCATCCGGTACGGTGAAGCGCCGCGTCTCGCTCCTCGAGTACGCGTTCTGCAACCGCGGCCAGAACCTTCGGCGATGGGCGCTTTGAGGTTCAATTTCTCTCTTGGTTGTGGGTGGGAGTTCTGAGTTCTTTTTAAATCGACGCTTTTCACCAGTTGGATTCATCGACTCTTTCCTCTTGTTCACGAGCGGAGGTAGTTTTGCATTTTCCGACCTCACTTCGTCGGTGGCTTAGAGCGAGCTTGATGTGGTTCGACTTGTACTCATCGTTGATGGGTGTGGTCGAACTCTATAGGGTTCATCTTCTTTTCTTACGCAGGATGTGTTTCGATTACTCTACTTTCGGCGTGATTTTTTTTTTTCTTCCTTCGTGGTTTAATAGTATGTCGGGTTTACATCTTCGCTGATTTGTATATTTCAAGGGAACAACCCATCGATTCCCCGGACGAGAGACCAGGCATTCTCGGCGCTTCTCAGCAGCAGCAGAGGAGTTTAATTTAGCCCTTCATGGTGGTATTTATCTACTCTTCTGGCCCCACTCGGCTACAAACCCTAGCTCGTTAGCTGGGTTCCTCCGCATCTATCTTTAATATACGGCGAAGTCATTTCTTGACACGGTGTTTTTGTTCACATATTTTCTTTTGTGATACTCGTACATATGTTTTCATGTGTCCGTTTGTTTTAACGACGGGTCGGCTCATGCATCACGCTCGCCTCTCAATAGTTGTTAGGGTTGCAGAAGCGCGTGCAACGCGTATTTGGATGGATTCAATGCGCGGCGTTCTTCGCAACTGAGGTAATGATTTTGTCTTCATTTAGCCATGGCCTTGGGTTGATTTGCATTTAGTTTAATATACCGAGGTGCGGCATATAGGCCTTGCAATTTATATTACAAGCGAATACAATTGAGCGTTCACAGTATCACAATGTATCCTGCGCAAACTTGTACGACCTAAGGTTAAATACGGTTGTAATGTGTTTTGTGTCAACGTATAAATCCTCCCAGATTTCATTCCAATATCTCCTAACCGATTTCCAATTGCCCGAGTTTATGCACTCGGGTGCAAATGAAGAGTTTGTTTTGACGAGAATTTCTTCTCATCGCATTTAGAAGCAAATGCGAGGGCTAACATGTTTGTAGCGGTCGCGAGCGTATACTCGAGACTTCTCTTTGCCGCGAATGGAATCATTATCCTTCATACATGCTAGCAATTTATTTACGTCCATTAAGATGGCAAGTGCATTATTGGTATTGCGCGGACTTGACTATATCTTCTTGTGAACTTGGAGAGCGCTTCTATGGCGTCGTGCGAGAGAGAACTTATCAAGTTATGTTGAATTAGATTAATCGGTTCAGCGACGTAGGGTTACGGTATTGTTGACTTCCTAAAATTTATGACATTGTTCTTTTCGTTTTATTATTCCGAACGTAACACCAGCTGTTATGAGCATTGGTTTAGGCGAGACGGAGTTATGGTAACGATCGGTCGGACCAATCATGGCCCCGACGGCACCGAGTCGAGTGCGGTACGATTTCTACCACTAACCACTTACCCAGCAATTCCTCTTTCGTTAACGCAGTCTCATGTCACTCCTACTGCGGTATAACGCAAGGTTATCGGGAGTGATGGATCGCACTCGGTTTTTGTTTATATTTTTGTTTTTTTTTTATATGGATTTACGATCCTTTCCATCATTACCTAAGTATATAAATTGCGTGCCCATATCTTGTTGCGGTCGATGTGAACAACATTGGTGTAGTTAGCACTAATTTCCTAATCGGTGTTTAAACACGATTGTGCTTTGGTTAACCTCTATTTCTATGGTTGTTGGGTATTCCGTCGATCGTTCACATATGTTAACCACGATAAAATAAATCTATATTTACTTTCGTGCGGTCATATTTATCCATACCTCTAAAGGTAAGCGTTCGTGTTTATAATTTCTTTCTTGTATCGTATATGACGGATGTAGGGATAAGGAACGCATTTATAGTTCCCTTTTGTTTTTCCATATAAAAGTTTTATATGTATTCTTGTTCTTGTCTTTTCGTGTATCATATAGGCTTCATTTTTGTAACTATCTCACCTATGGTCGATCTTAAAAAGATCTACATACCCTAGATTGGATACTTGTTAATATATTTAAAATTTTTATTAAACACATATATGTTTATGTAGTAGTTTCTTTGATACTATTCATACTCATAGATTTTATCTATAGTGGGGAACATGTATCTCCTTTGGTTAGTGAAGCAATAAAAGCACAACACGCTCTATAATTCCACTGTAGTACCTTAATCTCTTCTCTGGGAAATATTTGTTTGCAGGGGTTTTTAAGAAGAATTTATAGCTACATATTCTATGATGCATACTCATCATTGATACTTTACTTTTGATGTATACTATGTGTAGTTAATAGTATCGACTGAACATTAATTTTCAATTCACTCCTTTGCTATGATATTTACTTTTCTAGGTCACGGTTAATTCGAGGAGTAAGAATATAGTTTTGATATGAGATCCACATCCATATAAGCGGTAGCATGCTCATCTAGAATATAGTGTTTTTTTTTCCGGCATGTATAATTGTTCGGATGCTCATATGTACGGTTATAAATGTTATAAGTGTTAGAATGCTCATGGATGGAAATTTAAAAGGCGATATCTTGCTTTCTTCCTTGTTTGCTACATAACATGTAGATAGTTCGGTAATACTATATTAGTTCTCTAGCATACACATAAGCATATCATATCCTTATCATGTCTACGAGAACATAACAAAATTTTATCATCTGTAGAGGCCAAGTAGCTCGATTTAAACGAACTTGGTTTAGAGATTAGGACTTCTACTCTATGGATTTGTGGTCTACAAACGAACATAATCTGAAAGGTACATACCTAAGGATAGATTACGGTAAATGTAGTACCAATTTCTTCATTGTCATAAAATACGATTTTATATGTAGCAATTCATGCGTAATAAAACATAGTAATAAAATTTCGGACATACCACACAATACGCAAAATGACCAACCTCCCATTTATGTCATATCAATGGTTTCTACTTCCTCACAATCTGTTACATGTATGCAGTATACAGTATATCCAAGATATTTGTATACTTGAAGAAATATTTTTAATATTCATAAAATTTATAACGATTAACCATTTCTTTGTGAGCACATATCTTGCCCAATTTTTGAACTTTAGCCTGGATACCATTTGTCACGTCTCCCACAAAATTTTTTTTTGTTTTTTCGAACATGTCTAGATACGTCACCACAGTTTGGGGAAAGACAATTGAACCACAGAATGAAGTGCACGTATAACATATCTCAAATATTCTCACTTTATGCAGAGTAACAATTATAGTTTTTATCTTTTTGAATTGCTTACAAATTAGAATGTTATCCGGAGTTTAGATTCTTTTCGGTCTTATAGACAACCATGGAATACAAGAATTTACATGAGAATTTTTTGGGCTTGACCTCCCCTCTTCTCGGTCGATAGAGTAGACTTATATATCTATATATTACTTTGTATTTACGGAGTTTTCTTTTCGAGTTTTGTCCAACTCTAGATGATCACTAAGAGCCCTTACCCAAACTTACCAATTTGCGAACTTTGATATATTTTTCAACATTTTAAAGTTTCGGCATCGGTATGAATGTATGCCTCCTCGCGTACATCTATCTCTACGTAGCTAACGTCCATTGCTCCAACTACTTTCCCAGTGGTTTCATGGACGGTAAACGGTCTTTATTCATAGTATTATTTCACACCTACGATCTTCCCTCACACCAACTTTTATCACACCCTAGATTGTTCGGTAGGATTCCCCCCCTTATTTTGCGTACAAACATTCAACATGTGTGACTCTGCGAGTACGAATTGTTGTTCCATGGGAAACTAGGAAGCAGATCCTCTTGCTTCAATCACATGGAGATACGAGAATGCGGGCTTGGGTAGTTTAGAATCCCTAGTGTTAGATCCTCGTCCTTAGTTAGGATTCAACTGCCTTTCATATGTTTACACTTTCATTTAATAGAAACATTTAATTTTTAATTTACATTTTCTCTTCATTGGAACGCGGTGAGCATCTTGAACCCCATACTGCTTATCCGGGGTTGTCAGTTCTTACTTTGTTATTGGTTACGGGGAATTAAATGCCATCGGTATTGTTATGATAAGTTTAGTTGGTTGTGACTTGCTGTTTTCTGGGTCTTTTGTTTTGTTCCATTGCTATTTATACAGAAATTAAATGTTCCTTTAAAAGATAGCCACCTATACATAGTTATTAGATCTTGTTCAATTGGTCTATCATCTCTAACCTTATTAACGCGAGTTCTCATCCCTACACCCAACCATGTGTCTACTTGCTATCGATAGCTTTAGCTTGCAATTACATAAGTTCATGAGCCATTAGTCAATTAACATTTTTCATAATGCACCATAACATAACAATTCATAATTTTGCATAATGAACCATAATATCACCATTCATAAATTGCATAATGAACCATAACATCGAGCTTTGTGAAGCAGGGATAGGTTTAATACGGCCTTACGAGATATCTTTCAATATTGTACTGTGCGCACCACTACTATGACCGAGTCCACCCAACCTTAGAGTTCGTTTGTCTCCGAACTCACCCCAGAATAGATCCTCCAACAACGACTAACCTCGATACGGTGCAGAGCGACTTATTTAAGGCTGTGCTTTCCCCAAAGCACAGCTCAATTAACGTCCGGAAATTTCGGGATGCTTTATTCTTGTTTAGCCTAGGCTTCCCATTTTGGGACTCTTTAAAAAAAATTTGCTTTAAGCTTTTCCTCGGCTTTTCGACTTTTTCTCACACTCTTCCCAACTACTCCTCTTCATTGGGGAAATTTAGATTTTTCCTCAAAAATCTAAATTAGAAATAATTTCTTTCAAGGATTTTGAAAGATTTGGGGAAAAGTCTTTTTCCTTTTCCACTACCTCATGGATTAGGCATGTGATCTCACTTTCTCATCTGGTCATAGTGCATGCACAATATTTTATTTATTTTCATAATTAAGTATTTAACCATATCCACATAATAATTATCCATTGGGGGTCCACTCCCTGGATGTATGTTCAAATGTCTAATTTGAAAAGCATAGAGCTTGGGGGGTGTTACAAATTCACCCATGGCTTAAGCATGTTCTTTTCTCTCGTTCGAGCAGTACGGCAGCCATCCCATAGCTTGGCACATCGATGCGGGAGTCGTAACAACTGCCGAGAGAGGGTTCTTCCCTTTGTTCTCCCTACGCCATGGCTCGGCCTATTGAGGTCGTTGTCTCCGATTGACCGGCTACGAACTCGTGGGTACCTTGGACCTTCACGCGGAAATATGTTGTTTGGGGTTTTGTTTTTTAGTTTGATAACCACTTACCGAATCATATTTATATTACTAAATATTCCGGTCTTTTTCTGCAACGTTTGTTGCGGTGGCTATGAATTTTTACGAGTCAACCAATTTTGTTTTGCGGTTAACAAACTTCGTCTCAGTTCGTGGTTTCATCTTGGTGCACGGGCGTTTCACGGAGAAGAGCTTTTGCTTCCAAATCTTTCGGCATTCGGGTAATGGTTTCTCGTCGCATCGTCTGCGGTCACACATTTTTTTTTGTTTTGTTGCGTGCCACGAAGCGAGTAGCCTTCCGGTTTATGGGGTTCGCAATAGCGATACATTATTTTACATCGGTACCCATTGTTTGGAACTTCGCATACGTATTTGACTCTTCTTGCCTTCACATTGTGAGTTTCTAACTTTCTCTCACCTCGGTTATGTGCGGGGAGTCGGATCCTATTCGGCGAGGTAATTTACCCCCCGTTCCCTATGTATAAACTAGTTTACTGTGACGCGGGGGTTTCTCGCATAGTTTGTCTCACGTCTTAATTTGAAATTCTCATACCTACGGTCGGTGTTGCCAGCATTCTACTATTGCGATAGCTTCAGGATAAAACAACGGTAGCAGACATCGATTCTGAAATTTTCATGATGGAACGATGCCATCGTTGCTCGCTATAGATTTTGATTTCGTTAATTTAGAGACATATAATGGATAAACTTTGATGCGAAACTTGTATGGAGAATTTGTGTTTATTCGTCGTTTTTAGTGTTGTTGAGTTTTTATTCGACATTTATGCCGAGACTCTTTAACCTTCGAGATGCTACTTTTTGGGCATGAGCCCGGTGATTATCGATGCCGGATAAAAAAATATATGTACATTTGTATATTCTAGTCAACGTGTTTTTTGATTGAATGCTTGGCATACGATATTTGTTTATTTTGATGCGGATGAACTATGATAGGAAATGTGAAAAGCCTTGATTTATTTAGCGTTTTCCCATTCTAAACTTGTTTTTATTTCTATAATGTTTTCTTATTGCTATGATATACGAACTTCCCGTATTTCCGGAAAGTGCAGCAGAGTTAATGCAATTCAATATCTACTTGTAGGCTTGAAGTTGTGATTTTCGTATGGAAAATGATATAATGTATGTCGGCCCTGCGGGTATATTTACGGTCTCTTCTTGTGTTTATACGAGTTCTTTATCATAAATTTATCACATGTATTAGGAATAATACCATAGAAATTGAAGGAGCAGCTAGCTGTGACTCTTGCATGTAATGACCCGATAATGTTTTATAGTTGCGGAATAAAAAGCTTGGTCATATTAATCTTTTAATCTCGGTATAACGAAATTTAAGATAGCGGGCACATACCCACAGGGTGTATAATTTACGCAACACAACACATGTATGCACTATGTTCTGAAGCTGAATAAGTTTTCACGGATTTCCTTACGAGCGTTAGTAACGAAAATTTGAGTACTTTGTATTATGGCTATATTCCTCCATGTATTTACAAAATGTTTATTTGTACAACCATGATCTATTTTAAATATATCCATGATGAATTTTCTGAATTTATCTTCATTGGAGAATCAATTCATGGTTTTTAGTAGCACTAATTTGTACGAACGGTAACATTGGTTTGTTTCTATAATTGTTTTTACGAAATCACCGGAGTATTCCATTCTAATAATTACTTAAGTTTTTATAATTGTGTTTCTTGAATCCCCCGGATATTTCTTTTTATCTCGGTATCTCCATATTTAGACCCGGTTGAGTTTAGACATTACGGTGGATGCTATCCCGGTGTTGCTATTTTTACCATACGGATATTGAAAATTCATCTCTTGTTACTTAAATTAAAAGTAAGAACACGGACTCCGCAATTTCTCCTTTCTTGCCATTTGGGTTGAAGAACCCATTCCTATCCTCTCTTATTTATTGAAGCAAATTAAAGTTACAAATAAAATTCATCTTGCCATAGTACCATTACTCATAATAAATACGTGGAGCCCGAAATTGACCTAATTGAATTTCTTATCTACCATTACCACGACATACGCAACATTTACACTTCTAATATAGAGTAGTTAATTATATGTACAATTCATATTGCGATAAAATCACACGGGTGATTTAAATACATACAACTCATGCGGTAGACCAATCTCCCGACCGTAGAGTTATATTTCTCTCCAGAACTCACCCAGAAGTGAGACCACCACACCTCCACCATGAATCGACGACCCTTGATGCATTTGAGACGACTTATTTCGCTGTCGTTCCCAAAGCACGTTTCTAATTGCGTCCACAATAGCGAGGATGCTTTCTTCTGTTTGCCTGAGCTTCCCATTTTTTGGGATTCTTTAAAGTACTTTATGCTTTCCCTCGGCTTTTCCGACTTTTACCTCTTCGCTACTTTTTCCTCTTCATTTGGGGGGAAATTTAGATTCTTCCTCAAAATCTAAATTAGCATTAATTCCTTCCAAGGATTTTTGAAGTTGTGGGGAATAGTTGCCTTATCCATCCTCATGGATTTAGCAGAGTGATCTCAAAATCTCATTTTTTGGTCAACATGCATACCGATGGTTATTCATTTCCTGGGTGAATGTTGAAGTGCATTCACAATTCATTCATCCTTTGGGGGTCCACTCCCCTTAGGATTAAAGTTCAAATGTCTAAGCATAAAATTTCAACACATAAATTAGGGGTGTTACATATTCCCCCTCTAAAAATAAACACGTCCTCGGTGTTGTTGTTAACTACTAGAGTTCATTTTGTAGAAAACAAATGGCTATCTCTCCATCATTTATTCTCTTTCCCAATGCTTCTTCGGTAAAAGTGCTTCCACTTCTGCACTTTTACTGCGGCTTCTTGTTCTATTCGCAATTCAATTTCTTCCCGCTCCAATATTTGACGGTTGACATTACATGCAGTTCCACTGTCACAACATTCCAATCAGGCCCCATGTGAGAACCATCATGCATATCTTTTTAATAATGAAACATGAAACACATCATGAACTCTAACATGGGTGTAAAGCCGGTTGTATGCCACTTTGGTCCCACCCTTTCTAAGACTTCAAAAGGACCACAATATCTGAGAGCCGGTTTGGCACAACTTGACATAAAGTGTGCTCTTTTTGGGTTTTGTATGCAAATACACATGATCTCCTTTGAATTCTCGATGCACTCTTTTCTTATCGACATGGCTTTTGTAGAAATCTTGTGCGGTCTTGATGTTTCTTTATTATCATTTTGTTCTACCATCTCTTGTAATGCATCGGGTCCCGACATTAGTTTATCCTTTGGTTGACTCCCGGCTCAAGGAGTACGACACTTCCTTCCATACGATTACCTCGAAACGGACTCATTTTGATTGAGGATTGGTAGGCATTGTTATAGGCAAATTCGTGGTGCAAATACTCTTCCCTTTGATAGTGTCCATCACATACACATTCTCAGCATATCCTCCAAAATTTGATTAGTCCTTTGTTTGCCCACATCGGTACGGGGGTGATAGGCGGTACTAAAATTCAACTTAGTACCCATCCCTCCAAACAATCCTTTCCAAAATCTGTTTATTAAACTTAACGTCTCGGTCGATACAATTACTTTTGGAACTCCATGAAGCCTTACTACCTCCTTGACTTGTTAAGCTGCTTGAAATTTTTGTCCCAAAGGTAGATTTCTTGGTATAAAGTGGGCAACTTTTGCAAGGTGTCTACTACTACCATTAGAATCATGTTGATATTTGGTTTTGGGTAACCATGATATGAAGTCCATGGAAAGCGTGTCCCATTTCCATTATGCTGTTGGAAAAGGTTTAAAGACCCCTGTTTGGATGTTGATGTTCAACTTTGACTAGTTATTCCATGCACTTACTTAAATATTCGCACATCTTTCTTCATTCACGGCGAACAATTTCTTTTTGGTACATTAACATTTTCGATATCACGGATGTCTGCATATGAGTTTGTTTGTCGATATTCATCCAAAATTTCTCTTTTAAGGACTCTACATTTGGAATATTCTGTAGCTTTGTTTTTATAATATAGCAACCCTTTTTGGTTTTGAGTGAAATTAGTTTTCTCCTTTTTTGCAGTTTCACCGAGTGTTTCATAGTTTGAATCTTGATTTCTTTGTTGTTTTCACCAATTATTCTACTTCGATCTGGCTGCACTACTTCGAAATTTGTTTATATTAAGCGAAGCATTCACCTTAATGCATCGACAACTTTATTCTCTTTTCCCCTTGATATGTTTTATGTCATATCAAATTCACTTAAAAGGACAACCATCTAACCTTACATTGAGATCGGTTGGGAAAAGAAGTATTTGAGACTAATGTGATCGGTCATCAAGATAAACTTTTTCCCAAGGAGATAGTCGCCGCCACATCTTGGCTTGTAGATAACAACTGCTAATTCCAAATCATCGACACTATAATTATGTTCATGTATTTCGAGTTTTAGAAATTCATAGAAACACATGCTTGAGTTTTCCATAGCAGGGACTCCTCCCAACCCCTCTCTCACGAACATCGGTACACACCACAAATTCCTTATCGGGATGCGCAATCTTAGGTATAGGGGCTGATGTAAGTTTTGTTTTAATTTGCTTTGAAAGCCCGGCTTGACATTTTTCGGTCCATACGAACTTAACACCCTTTCTACTTGCAATGACGTGATGGGATGTGCTATAGCGAGAAAATCTCTCCACAAATGTAACGATAATAACTTCGCCATCCCATGAATGACCTTCTTGCTGAAACATCGGGTTGGGACTAGCCATTCTTGTGCTTTTATCTTTCGGGATCAACTGCAAGGCCTTTTTCAGAAATAATACTTAGCTTGAGATATTGAATTTTGTCTTTATAAATTCACATTTTGCCTAAGCAGCATATAGCGGTTTTCTTTTAAAGTCTGTGACACTATTCTCAGTGTTCTTGATGTTCATCTTCATTTTTGGAGTAGACTAAGATATCATCTATGAACACAAGAACAAATTTGTCCAAATACTTATTTAACTTATAACATTCATCGAACCATAAACGTGGCGAGGTATTTGTCAATCCAAAAGGTAAGACTACAAATTCATGGTGGCGTCTCCAGGATTAGAAAAGTTGTTTTCTTGATGTCTTCTTCCTTGATTAAGTGGTGATATCCGGTTCTTAAGTCAATCTTGAGGCGAGGCCCTCTCACACAGTCGAAAAGATCATCGATTCTGAGGAGCGGATATCTATTTTTAATGAGTCGACTTGTTTAGTTGACGATAATCAGCCACACATCTAAAGTTCCATCTTTCTTTTACAAATAAGACAGTTGCTCTGAGGCCACCTTGAGTCTAATGTAACCTTTATCTAGTAATTCTTGCAATTGCATCTTCAGCTCCTCCGCTCGAGCTCAAATGGCCAGAGACTCGGGAAACGGTGTGCTCACGGCCACTAGATCTATGGTAAAATAAATTTCTCTTTTCGAGGGGAATATGAGGAATCTCATCTGGAAAAACTTCCTTAAATTCCCCTTACCACCGACGCTCCTTCAACGGATCTTCTCCGGTTTACGGTACACTTCTTCCACATGAGCTCGCTTGGTATCCTTTTCTGTTGTTCGTTTTAATTGTAAGGCTGATATTTGTCTTGAAATGGATTTTTAGTTTCCTTTTAGAGTTTGTAATGTACCTACATTACCCTTAATTTTTTTTGTTTTGATATTATGATTTATATCTAGAGATAATCATTGTATGCATAGAATACGGTTGAATCCTCATGTTAAAGTTAAATTGTCTTTCCCAACTATACACTTGGGTGTGTATATAATATATATATATCCCTAAATTATGCCACATGACATAATTTCCAACATATGTTAAATGCCAATTCCATAGAACTTATATATATACATGTCACGATACATATTTTTTTGATTTATATACATCGAGCACTCCTCCCACATACCACGTGCTAATCAAAGGATTTGCGTAAGCCTTAACCATGGTAGAAGTGACTGAAAACCTTGGCATATGCCTAATACACCACGATGGGTTTAGATGTATATATCATATGGGTATAACGAAGGGTCTAATGAAATTCAAACATACCTAACCGAGATCATTTACTATTGAACCACAATTTAACACGGATGTTATTTCAATTTGCGACCATACGGAATTACATATGTTTCGTTCTGAACTCTGCTCGAGATTTAGAGGGCATCATTACACTCTGCGTATGTTGATTTGGCCCGATCCTTGACATTTAAGTCTGGAGTACCAAATGGTTAAAGGCTGTGCCACCTCGGATTTACTTCACATGACTTGTTCGTTTGAAACAACGCTATTCACTGTTCGAGACTATGGCTTATTAACTGGTGTCGTAGTACTCTACCTACCTCTGAATTTAATTGTGCCCATCCCGCCGAGTTGTTCATCCCCATGACAGTCGTTGTGATAAGGACAAGTGTATGGCGCATGGCGGTTTAGGGTTTATAGACCTGGATTCCGGTTGATATTTAATTCACCCATGGCTTAACTGTGTTCATTTATCTCGTTCTGAATGAGTAACGCGGCCATCCCACAGCTTGGCACATCGATGCAAGAGTCACGTTTTCTTTGCAGAGAGGGTTCTTCCCTTCTGTTCTCCCTACGCGATGGCTCAGCCTGTTGAGGTCGTTTCTTCCCCAGGTGACTGAAGTTCGGAAATCTGGGTTACCTTTGGCTTTCACGCAGGTAAATTGTTGTTTGGGGTTTTTTTTTGTCTAGTTTGATAACCATTTACCAGAATCATATTTCTATTACTAAATCGTTCCATCTTTTTCACCAGGTGTTTGTTGCAGTGGCTATGATTGCTTTTTTTTTTAATTTTGTTTGTAGTTACCAAACTTTGCCTCCAGTTCGCGGTTTCATCTTGGTGCCTGGGCGGTTCGCAGAAGAGCTTTTGTTCCACAATCTTTCGTCGTTCAGGTAATGGTTTCTCGTCCCATCGTCTCTGGTTACGTATTTTTTTTTTTTTTGGTGGCTTGCTACTAGCGGTAGCCTTCCAGTTTATGGGGTTCGCAATAGCGATACCCGACCATTTTACCTCAGTACCCATTGTTTGGAATTTCTATACGTATTTGACTCTTACTGCCCTCGCATTCTTGTGAGTTTCTAACACCTCTCCTCGGTTATGTGCAGGAGTCAGACCCTATTCGCTGAGGTGAAGTTTTCGTTTCCTATGTATAAACTAGTCTCTGCAACGCGGGTTTTTCGCACAGTTTGTCTCACGTACTAATTTGAACTTCTACCCATACCTACAGGTCGGCATTCGTAGCATTCTACTATTGCGATAGCTTCCAGATGAATGTTTGATGGCAAGACATCGATTCCTGAATTTCTCAAGATGGAACGATGCCATCGTCGCTCACTATAGATTTTTTTTTTATTTCGTTACTTTCAGACATATAATGGATAACTTTGTTTCTAATTCGTCTTAAGAACTGTAGTCATCACCGTTTGCTTTTTTAGTTTTGCTGAGTTTTGTTCGACATTTATGTCAAGAGTCTTTCAACATCTGATGCTAATTTTTAATCGTGGACAGTGAATATCGACGCCAGATTTAAAATATATATATATATGTCTGTTGTATATTCTAGTCTCTGCGTTTTTGACTAAATGCTTGGCATACGATATTGGTTTCGTTTTGATGCAGATGAACGATGATAGGATATGTGAAGAGCCTTAATTTATTTATCGTTTTTATTCTAGATTTTTTCTATAATGTCTCCTTCTGTTGATATGATATACGAATTTCCCGCATTTCCAGAAGGTCTGCAGAGTTAATACAATTCAATATCTATTGTAGGCTTGCGGTTGTGATTTTCATATGGAAATGACATAATGTATGTCAGTCTCTGGGTATATTTACCTGGTCTCTTATTGTGTTTACTTCTGTGTTGCTATCATAAATTTATCGCATGTATTCAGAATAATACACCGAAATTGAAGGGCAGCTAGTTATGACTCTTGCATGTGATATTCAATAATGTTTTATAGTTGTGAAATAAATACTGGTCATATTAATCTTTTAATCTCAGGTATAACCAGAATTTAAGATGACAGGCACATACCCCCTGGGGTGTATAATTTCTGCCTTACAACACATGTATGAACTATATTTTTGAACTGAATAAGTTTTCCACTGATTTCCTTACAGCTTTAGTAATAAGATTTAGAGTACTTTATATTATGGCTATATTATTCCATGTATTTTTAATTGCACAATCCATGATATATTTTAGATGTATCCATGATGAATTTCCTGAGTTTATCTCCATTGGAGAATCTGTTCAGGGTGTTTCAGTATCACTAATTTGTACAGACAGTAACATTGGTTTGTTTCTATAATTTTTTTTCTGAGAATCTGGAGTATTCCATTCTAATAATTACTTAAGTTTTTATAATTGTGTTTCTTGAATCCCCCTAGGATATTTATTTTGTACAGTATCTCTAGATTTAGACCCAGGTTGGGTTTAGACATTCTGGTGGATACTATCCCAGGCTATTGTTCTTACTACCATACAGAAGGTAGAAGATTTGCTCCTGCTATTTACTTCTGTTAAAAGTAAGAACACTACAGACTCCATCAATTTCTCCTTTCTCTGCCATTTGGGTTGAAGAACCCATTCCTACTGTCCCTCTCTTATTTATTGAAGCAGATTAAAGTTACAAATAAAATTCATCTTACCATAATTACCATTACTCATAATAAAGACTGATAGGCCAGAGTTGACTATAATTGAATTTCTTATCTACCATTACCCAGCATACAACATCTACACTTCTAATATAGAGTAGTTAATTATATGTAGCCAATTCATACTGCAGAAAGTAAAATCCCTGGGTGATTTTAAATACATACCACTCATGCAGTAGACCAACCTCCCAACCGTAGAGTTCTATTTCTCTCCCAGAACTCACCCCCGAGCTGAGACCACCTCCACCATAGATCAACAACCCCTTGATCTGTTTAGGAGCAGCTTATTTAAGCTAATAGTTCCCCAAAGCCTGTTTCTAATTCTGCGTCCAGAATAGCAGGATGCTTTTCTTCCTGTTTGCCTAGGCTTCCCATTTTTGGGATTCTTTAAAGCTGCTTTATGCTTTCCCTCAGCTTTTCCAGCTTTTTACCTCTTCCCAACTACTTTCCTCATCATTGGAGAAATTTAGATTCTTCCTCAAAATCTAAATTAGCATTAATTCCTTCCAAGGATTTTTGAAGGATTGTGGGGAATAGTTGCCTTATCCATCCTCATGGATTTAGCAAGTGATCTCGAATCTCATTTTTGGTCAACATGCATACCAGTACTTTATTCATTTCCTCAAATTGAATATTAAATTACATTCACAATTCATTCATCCTTTGGGGTCCACCCCCCTTAGGATTAAAGTTCAAATGTCTAACTTTGAAATTTCAACACATAAAATTGGGGGTGTTACATATTCCCCTGCGAAAATAAACAACGTCCTCGGTGTTGTTATTCAACTACTAGAGTTCATTTTTGTTAAACAAATATGGATATCTTTCCATCATTTCATCTTCTCTATTCCGGTAGCTTCTTTAGCGATGAAGTGCTTCCTTTGCACCTTACTCTTGCTACCATTCGGTTCCCTCAATTCAATTTCTTCCCGCTCCAATATTTGACGGTTACAGCGAACTCCCCTTCTAGTTCCACACAGCTAACATTCAATCAACTATGTGAGAAGCATCATACTTTTATTTTTTAATAACAAAACATGAAATACATCATGAACTCTAACATGGGGTGGTAAGGCCGGCTTGTAAGCCTTTGGTCCCACCCTTTCTAATACTTCAAAGGACCACAATATCTAGGAGCAGGTTTTGCACAACTCCCGCATAGAGTGTGCTCTTTTTTGGGTTTTAACCATGAGATACACATGTGCTCCCCCACATGGAGGATTGGTATTTTGTTATTATAAGAGAAAATTCAGCTAAATGCAAGTAGTCTTCCCACTTTGATGGCCTATCCATCACATACACATTCTCTGACATGTCTTCCAAAATTTGATTAGTTCTTTTTGTTTGATCGTACGTACCAAGGGTGGTAAGCGATGCCCCAAATTCAACTTAGTACCCATCCCTCCAAATAGCCCTTTCCAAAAAGCGGTATAAACTTAGCATATCGATCAGAAACAATTGCAGCCGGAACCCCATGGAGTCTTGCCTCCTTCGAATACATTCACTACTTGAGTTGTTCCAAGGTATATTTCCTTGGTATAAAATGGGATTTTGTTAAAGTGTCTATATCACCATCGAGTCATGTTGGTGTTTGGTTTTGGAGGCCAATCCTGTTATGAAATCCATGGAAATGGTGTCCCACTTCCGTTACGCAATAGGAAAAGGGTTTAAAAGCCACATGAGGACGGCGATGCTCAACTTTGACTAGTTGAAATTCCATGCATCTAGTTAAATATTCGCACCATCTCTCTTCATTCCTGGCCAAAACAACTTCTTTTTCAAAGTTTGTTAACATTTTACGATATCTGGATGTCTGCA
The DNA here is from genome assembly GCA_034641835.2 of Pinus albicaulis. NCBI lineage: Eukaryota > Viridiplantae > Streptophyta > Pinopsida > Pinales > Pinaceae > Pinus > Pinus albicaulis. Next base: position 62,720 of record JAXQQM020086340.1, read on the forward strand.
TATGGTTGTTTGTGATATTCATCTAAAATCTCTCTTTTCAAGGACTCTACATTGGGAATATACAATGTTTTTGTAGCGGATACGACCATTTTTGGTTTTGAGTGTAATCGAGTCTTCTCTTTCTTTAGTAGTTTCGAAATAATGTTTCATAACTAAATCTTGGTTTCTTTGCCTTTTTCACCTAATTCCTCTAAGTCAAACTAGGCACTACTTCCAATGTTGTTTATATTTTGACAAGCATTTGCAGCAAGGGCACTTCGACAACTTTATTTTCTTTCCTTGATATGTTTATGTCCATATCAAATTCACTTAGAAAAAACTGACCATACGCTTGTCTAGCATTCAAATACGGTTGGGAAAAGAAATACTTGGAGACTAATATTTTCGGTCATCAACGTAAATTTATTTCCAAGAAGATAGTGTCGCCACATTTTTAAAGCATGAATAATGTGACTAACTCCAAATCATAGGCACTATAGTTTTGTTCATGTATCTTCAATTTCCTAGATTCATATGAAATAAGCTGAATTTTCACAGCAAGAGAGAATTCCTCCCAACCCCTCTGCACGGGCATCCGTACATACCCTGAATTCTTTATCGGGATGTCTGCAATCTTGATTATGAGTACAACCAGTAAGTTTTAGTTTTAATTGGTCAAAAGCTGGCACAGCATTTCGGTCCACTCAAATTTGACACCTTTCTTTGTAATGATGTTATGGGATGTGCTATCGAAGAAATCTTTCCACAAATGCGATAATAGCCTACAATCCCCATGAATGACCTCTTTGCTGAAACATCTGTTGGAACAAGCCATTCTTTAATAGCTTTTATCTTTTCGGGGTCAACAACAAGGCCTTGTTCAAAAATAATATGGCCCAAGTATTGAATCTTATCTTTATAAAATTCACATTTCATAACGCCCAGACTTGGCATATAGAGTTTGGTTTTTCCTTCGAGTTGCAATACTATCCTCAAATGTTCTTTATGTTCCTCCTCACTTTTTGAGTAGACTCAAATATCATCTATGAATACAAGAACAAATTCCTTCAAGTATTTATTTAGCACACTCTTCATCGGGCACATAAATGTGGCGGGGGCATTTGTCGGAGCCAAAGGTAGGACTACAAATTCATAATGCCCATACCTGGTTCGAAAAGTTGTTTTGCTGTTCTTCTTCCTTGATTACGGCGGTGATAACCGAGTTCTTAAGTCAATCCTCGAAGAGTAGAAGCTCCTCTCACTTGATCAAAAAGATCATCAATTCTAGGTAAAGGATATTTATTCTTAATGGTCAACTTATTCGATTGACGATAATCCATGCACATCAGAAAAGTTCCATCTTTCTTTTCCACGAATAGCACCGGTGCTCCCAAGGAGATACACTTGGTCTGATATAGCCTTTATCTAACGGTTCTTGCAATTGCATTTTTAGCTCCATATATTCGCTCATTCGATAGGGGGCTTGGGAAACAAGTACGCTCCCGGCACTATATCGATTGAAAAATCAATCTCTCTTTTGGGGGGGAGATAGAATCTCTCATGCGGAAAAACTTCCATAAATTCTCTTACGCGTGAAGTATCCGGCAATTTTTCTTCGGTTTTAATTCTTGTTTCTTTCACATGTCTTTTGCATAAACTTGGTATCCTTTTTCTAGTTTGTTCGTTCAGTGCCGGTCTTGATATTTGTCTCACGAGAGATGGGTTTGGTTTTCCCTTGAGGATAAAGGTTTCCCTTCTTCATCTACACAATGTAAGGTCTTGTCCAAACGAGTTCATCATAACCTTCTTCTTTTCCGGCCAGTCCATCCGGCAAGTCATATGAACCTAAGGGCGAATGTTCAAATTTACTTGTATTTGAAAATCATTTTAGTTTAATTGTTGTTCGGGGCAATTTATGTGTTACCTTCCTCTTGGTTCCGTGCTTGGTGAACCAACCATGAATGTTGAAATTTTTCGAGTTTGAATTACATTTTTCTACAAGTTTTGGACTAGTATAACTCAAAAACTGGATGTCAAAAGCTATGTAATTTGGTCGAAATCTTACCCTCCATTTCAACCATGGTAGCTTGATGTTCTTCTTGTCGATTTTCCAGGTACCTTGATAGTTGGTATATTTCGGCTATGTCATTTCTTGTGGTGGCTTCTCGGTCTCTCATAATCATACGAATGTTTCGATGGGGGCAATCTCTCGACAGATGGGGTTCTCCACATTCCCAACATTTCGGGGGTTCTCTCATTTTCAACCCCAGCACCCTCCTTCTTATTGTCTCCATCTATTTGTTTTGAGGCCACTTGGGGTAAAGCGATCGACTTTCTTTGGGTTTAATAAACTTTTTCGGCAGTGATCTCTGCCAAAATTCTTCAAATGGGCGGTTTACATTTCTTCCTTTGAATTCACTCTTGTTTACCCGGCTTTTCCCATGTTAAGTTTTTTGCCTTTGTGGTATTGGTAGCAAATCTAGCTTTTCTAACGGCTTCGTCCATTATTTTTGGGTTATCAAACTCAATCTTCTCTTTGTATACGAGCGGGCAAGCAGGTTCGGAACCTTTGTACCTTTGCCTTTTTCTTCCTTTATGTAGGGTACATATCTCAACGGTTAGCAAACTTAGTAACAAACTCATCGATAGTGACTTTGTCGATCTGATTCACGAAATTCCTTGGCTTTATCATCATAGTAATGTTCATTTGAATACTTGAGTTTTTGAACTTAGCACGGAAATCTTCCCGGGTGACTTTCTTTTCATCGATGGCATGCACCATTTTTGTCTCGTCCCACCACAAGGTAGCCTTACCTTGTAGGTGATATGACTAATTTGGCCTTGATTGCTTTCATATTCATGAACTGGAAGTACTTAATCATGTTCGGCAACCGGGCTTCGATCTTCCTCCTTCTCCCCATCATAGGAGGAGGTTTGATCTTTAATTCCTATCATTCCTTTTTCTGCTTGTATTGATGCCTAACTTTGCATCCTCATCCTCGAACTCATTTATATTATATAATATAATTAATATATATATAATATATGGTAATAAATTATATATAAATATTAATAATACTATACGTAGTATACATTATATATATTATTATAATTAGTATATTAATAATAACTTATAATATAATATATATATAATTAATAATATTATAATATATATATATATATATATAATATAATTATAATTATTATATAATATAATTATATAATATTATAATTATTATAATATATATTATTAATAATATAATTAATATAATAATTATATAATTAATACTAATACTGCCTCTAAAGCTTTAGTTAAAGTGTCTACTACCACCATCAACCGAGGTCATGTTGGTGTTTGGTTTTGGGTAATCTCATTGAAATCCATGGAAACGGTGTCCACTTCATTCTCTGACCCACCGGGGGCTTCACTAAGGGAGCAATACCATACCACGTAGGTTCATATTGGGGAATATATTGAGGGGGAAAATGACATAATATATTGGGGTGTATAGGGAGTAAAAAGGATTTTTATATTGACAAGTATAAAAAATGGAGCTCAAAGTAAATGAAAAAATATAAAGAGGTATAAAAAATGTTAATGAAAGAATGGATACCTACAATATGTAGTGAAGGTAGGGTTTATTAAATTAGGAAGGTGTATTGGGTTAATATTGGTAAGGGGTTAAATAATGTGATTTTTTAGAGGTATTTTCCAATATGTAGTCAAATTAGGAGTGTTTTTTAGTATGCCATGAACGCACGCGATATGTCACGGGTTCATTAAGTGAAGCCCCCCATTGCTACAACCGGAAAAGGGTTTAAAAAGACCCGCGAGGATCTTGATGCTCAACTTGACTTGTTGACATTCCATGCATCTAGTTAAATATTCTGCTACGTCTCTCTTCATTCACAGCCAAAACAACTTCTTTTTTCAAAGCTGCTAACATTTTTCGATATCACGGATGTCACGCATATGGTTGTTTATGATATTAATCTAAAATCTCTCTTTTCAAGGACTCTACATTGGGAATATACAATCTGTTTTTGTAGCAGATCAGCCCTTTTTGGTTTTGAGTGTAATAGGTCTTCTCCTTCTTTAGTAGTTTCACCAATAATGTTTCATAACTTAAATCTTGGTTTCTTTGCCTTTTTCTCTAATTCCTCTAAGTCAAACTAGGCACTACTTCCCGTCTTGTTTATATTTTGACGAGCATTTGCAGCAAAGGCATCAACAACTTTATTTTCTTTCCCCTTGATATGTTTTATGTCCATATCAAATTCACTTAGAAAGATAGCCATGCGGCTTGTCTAGCATTCAAATGAGTTTGGGAAAAGAAATACTTGAGACTAATATGATCAGTCATTAACGCAAATTTCTTTCCAAGAAGATAGTTTCGCCACATTTTTAAAGCATGAATAACAATAGCTAACTCCAAATGATAGGCACTATAGTTTTGTTCATGTATCTTCAATTTCCTAGATTCATATGCAACCATGAATTTTCACGTAAAGAATTCCTCCCAACCCTTCTCTGCAGGAGCATCGAAGTACATACCACAAATTCTTTATCGGGATACGCAATCTTCATTATAGGGGCTATAGTAAATTGGTCAAAGCTGCTTTGGCATTTTCGAGTCTACTCAAATTTGACACCCTTTCTTTGTAATTATGTTATGGGATGTGCTATGAGAAAATCTACTCCACAAATGCGATAATAGCACATAATCCCCATGAATGACCTCACTAGCTGAAAAATCCGTTGGAACGGGCCATTCTTTAATATATTTTATCTTTTAAAGGTCAACAACAAGGCTTGTTCAGAAATAATATGGCCCCAGAGAAATATTGAATCTTATCTTTGTAAAATTCACATTTCTTTGAACCTTTGTATAGGTTTTTCCTTCGTTTTGCAATACTATCCTCAAATGTTCTTTATGTTCCTCCTCACTTTTTGAGTAGACTAAAATATCATCTATGAACACAAGAACAAATTTATCCAAGTATTTATTTAGCACACTCTTCATGGGGCACATAAATGTGGCGAGGCGGAATTTGTCAAACCAAAAGGTAGGACTACAAATTAAGTAATGCCCATCCACAGTTCGAAAGTTGTTTCTTTGATGTCTTCTTCCTTGATTACGAGAAATTTGGTGATAACCGGTTCTTGATCCAATCTTTGAAAATACGAAGCTCACTCTCACTTGAATCAAAGATCACATCGTTCTGATAAAGGATATCCTTATTCTTAATGGTCAGCTTATTCAATTCACGATAATTCATGCACATGCGAAAGTTCCATATTTCTTTCACGAACAACAGAGGTGCTTCCCAAGGAATACACTTGGTCGATATAGCCTTTATCTAACGGTTCTTGCAATTGCATTTTCAGCTCCATAAGTTCGGAGGAGCTCATTCGATAGGGGGCTCGGGAAAGCAGGCACTTCTCCAGAGGCACTAGATCGATTGAAAAAAAATCCAATCTCTCTTTTGAGATGAGGAATCTCATCTAGAAAAACTTCCTTAAATTCTGTTACTGCGTGAGAAGTATCCGGCAATTTTTTGTGATTTTACGATACATTTCTTCCACATGTACGCATAAACTTGGTATCCTTTTATAGTACATTCGTTTTAATTGCGGTCTTGATATTTGTCTCACGGAGATAGGTTTTGGTTTTTCCCTTGAGGTAAAGAGGTTTCCCTTCTTCATCCACACAATGTAAGGTCTTGTCCCAACGGTTCATGCAACTTCTTCTTTTCCGGCCAGGTCCATCCCTATCGACAAGTCATGTAGACCTAAGGGAAAAATGTTCAAATTTACTTTGTTTGAAAATCATTTAGTTTAATTCTTTGTTCGGGGCAATTTATGTTACCTTCCTCTCGGTTCCGGTGGCCGGTGAACCAACCATGTTCTTGAAATTTTTTCGGGTTTAGAGTTACATTTTTCTACGAGTTTTGGACTAATGTAACTCAAGAAGCACGGATCAATCAAAGCGTAACAAACTAGTCAATCTTGCCACTCCATTTCGACCATGGTATCTTGATGTTTTGCTTGTCGATTTTCCAAGGCTATAACGATAGTTGGTATATTTACGGCTATGTCATTTCTTGTGGTGGCTTCTCGGTCTCTCATAATCATACGAATGTTTCGATGGGGACAATCTCTCAACGGATGGGGTTCCTTGACATTTCGGGGGTTCTCTCATTTTTCATTGTACCTCCTTCTTATTGTCTCCATCTATTTGTTTTGAGGCCCGCAGGCGGCGGTCGACTTTCTTTGGGTTTAATAAACATTTTCCTCGATGATCTCTGCCAAAATTCTTCAAATAGGATGGTTTAATTTCTTCCCTTTGAATTCACTCTTGTTTACCCATCTTTTTCCATGTTCGGTTTTTTTCCTTTGGGCCCCATTGTTGCTTTAATCTAGATTTTTTCTAACAGCTTTGTCCATTGTTTTTGGGTTATCAAACTCAATCTTCTCTTTTTATACGGCGAGCGATAGTTCGAAACCTTTGTACCTACGCACCTTTTCTTCCCTTATGTAGGGTACATATCTCAGCAGTTGTAAACTTAGTAACAAACTCATCAATAGTGGTACATCCCAGGTCTAAGTTCATGAAATTCCTTGGCTTTATCATCATGACGCGTTCATTTAGATAGCGGTTTTTGAACTTAACCTGGAAATCTTCAGTGGTAATACGCTACATCAATGTCATGCACCATTTTTGTCTCCTCCCACCACAAGGTAGCCTTACCTTGTAGGCACAGTAAAAAGCTAATCGGCCTTGATTCTTTCATATTCATAGACACTGGAAGTATAATCATATTTAGTAACCAGGCTTCCGCATCTTCCTCCTTCTCACTGCCTCATCATAGGAGGGAGGTTTATCTTTCGATTCTTTGTAATTCCTTTTTACTGCTGTATTGATGCCTAAACGGATCCTCATCCTCAAACTCATCCGGTCTTCCTCTTTACGAACCCTTCGCCTTCTTGGGTACATTCCGCGAGATTAATTCTCCGATGAGCTTTTCTTGCTCCTCACGGCTAATGACAATCTGTCATTGTGGCTTTTTATCTCGGCCAATTCTTGTTGCAACCTACGCTTGCATAGCCATCTGTGAGCATTAGGGTCTGGTGCATTATCTTTACCATCATAACGAGATCAACATAAATTTAAATCACCTTACGCCATTTATTTTCCTTGTACATGGTAATCTTATTTACTTAGATCGAGTGAAAATAAAAATATAAAAAATAATTTTTTTTCAACGAAATTAAATTTATACGGTGAACACACGACCACGATGAAACCTGATGGCTATGTATTCACTATATAAATTTAATTATATTAGATATTTTTTTTAGTTTTTTATTTTCATCGATGGGTAGTATGTAATCTAATCTAAAATATGAAAATCAACAAAGCTATATTTGACTCTGCGTGATAATATAACGCATTTAAGATGCGTATTCACCCATGATAACTATATTCTGAAAATTCTAAATTGGCAAGACAAAAGCGAGTAACAATTGTATGCCCGTGAAGCGAGAAAAACTCAGCAATTAGCCGTAGTATCTCAAGCGAGCTCCAAAGAGGAAGACTGAATGAAGTCGATAGGCATCATTGCAAGCAGAAAAAATTACGAAGAATTCGAAGAAGATCAAACCTACCTCTATGATAGGCGAAGAGGAGATCGACGAAGCAGTTGCTCGAACATGATTAAATTACTTCGAATCCTATAATATAGAGAATCTAAAGGCCAGAGTATCTTTTGCGGCTACAGTAAGGCTACACTATTTATGGAAGGAGACAAAAATAGTACTATACCATTGATGAAAGGCGATCGCAGAATTTCGAGTGGAATAAAAACCTTAAAAACATCTAAATGAGCGTTACTATGATGACAAAAACCAATGGAAATTTCATGAACTTAGACTAGAGACGAATCCTTTATTGATAGTTTCTTACTAGGATTTACCGTCACTGACGAGATATACACCCTACACTGAAGAAAGGCAAAATACAAAGGTTACAAATCTTCATAAACATCTCCACAAGAAGATTGGTGATACTTAAAACAATGAACGAAAATATTATAAAAGCTATATTATTACTGCCAGCGATTCAAAATAAAATTGAACATGAAACTAGATAAGAAGAGTAGATTCAAAGGAAAACAAAAACTAGCATATTTGAAGAATTTTTGGCAAAATCATATGAAAAATCTATTAAAGCGAAAACTCAATTTTCAGTCCCAAGTAATATAACAAATAGATGGAACAATAGAAGGAGAATGCGATGAAATTTATAAATACTAGGATATGAAGGCACATCTGTGAAGATTGTCCCCATCGAAAACATTGATGATTATGAGAAGACGAGAAAGCCCTGCAGTAAATGACATAGCGAGAAATATACCAACTATCGTGCGGCCTTGGAAAATTGACAATGACTTATCAACTATAATTTAATGGAGAAGTAAAATTATTGTCTATTCTGATTTTGAATTGTCAGTGCTCTTTGAAGTTGATAGTCAATACTTGTAAATGTAATCTTAAACACGAAAAATTCGGCAAATCATGGTGTCGGCAGCCCTTGTAGAGAAAATATAAATTGCCGAAAAATTAAATAAATTATTTTCAAACGAGAAATAAATTTATTTGTACCCTTAGAGTTTCATATACTTGAATAAGTAGATTTAACAAAAAAGAAGGTATGATGAGCTGTAGCGATAAAACTGCCACGTATGTCGAAGGGAAACCTTTATCTGAAGGAAAGGCCAAAAATATCTTTGTGAGACAAATATCAACAACTGCAGTAAAGCGAAACGTATTCCTTGAATGCGAGTTTATCGTACATGTGAAAGAAGCGAACATAAGCTGAAAAATTGTGGGTCACTTGCAGTAATGGAAAATTTAAAGGAGATTTCAGATGAGATTCTCATCTCCCAAAATGAGATTGATTTTTCAATAGTCTATCGAAAATGCTTGTTCAAAATCTACTATAGGCCGAACTTATGGAAAGAAAGGCTATTAAATTCAAGGCTATCATGAACAGTATCTCATGAGGCTGCCGATATTTGTTTGTGAAGATAAAGACAGGACTTTCGAATGTGCATGGATATCGTTAATTAGATTAGTTGACCATTAAGCATATAGATATCCTTTACCTAGAATTGATGATCTTTTTATCAAGTGAGGCTTTAGTCTTTCGGGTGGCAAGCTGGTTATCTATCAAAGTCAAGGAAAAGCATCAAATAAACCTTTCGAACCGAATATGGGCATTCTATTTGTAGTCCTAGTTTTAACAAATATCCACACCCATTTATGTACATCTTTGATAGGCAAATAAAATACTTAGATAAATTTATTCTTATATTCATAGATGATATTTTAGTCTACTCAAAGTGAGGAAGAACATAAAGAACATTTGAGATAGTATTGCAGACTCTGAAGGAAGGCACGTATATCTCCAGGATTGACAATGTGAATTTATAAAGATAAGATTCAATACTTAGGCCATAACCAATTTGCAGACAAGACTGCTGATATTGATACAAAAGATACAAGATCACAATAAGTAACATTCCAATAGTCTTTCAGCGGTAGAGGTCATTCATGAGATTGCGGCTCATATAGATTTAATGGAAAGATTTATTGCCCCCACTGCCATGGGTATCACATAGTATAATTCTAGAAAGTCATCAAAACAGTGGAGTGAAAAGATACTTAAGCAGTTTTGACACCAATTAAGCCCAAACTTACTGCAAAACATGGGTGGATCTTTGATAAAGGAATTTGTGGCAATATTCTGTCTACGAAAAATTGGGAGGAATACTCTTACGAAAATTCGATTATTACATATGAATCTAGAAAATTGAAGATACATGAACAAAACTATAGTGCACATGATTTGGGTTAATGTAGCAACTAATAAAAGCAAAAATGTGAGCAATATATATTCCCAGAAGAAAATTTGCATTGATGGTGATATTAGTCTCAAGTATTTCTTTTAAATTGAATTTGAATACTAGATAAGAAGAGATGAAGCTTGTCTTTTCTAAATGAAATTGATATGGACATAAAACATATCAAGGGGAAAGAAAATAAAGTTGTTGATGCCTTAAGCAAAAATGCTTGTCAAAATATAAAAACGACATTGGAAGTAGTGCCCGATTTGACCTAGAGAATTAGTGAAAAAGGCGACAAACAAGATTAAGTTATGAAACAACCTAACGAGGTAGAAACTACTAAAGGAGAAAGGCGATTACACTAAAAACTAAAAGGGCTATTTGGAGGGATGGGTACTAAGTTGAATTTTAGTACGCTTACACCCCCTCGAAAAAACGGTCAAACGAAGAACTAAATCAAATTTTGTAAGACATCTTGAGAATTTATGTGATGAATGGGAAGCCATCAAAGTGGGGAAACTACTTGCATTTGCATTTGAATTTTCTTATAATATAATTACCAATCCTCCATCAAAATGAGTCTGTTTGAGACACTCTATGGGAGAAAATGTCGTACTCCTTTGGTGGAGCCGGCCGGAGGTAAACTAATGTTGGGACCGGATGCTCTACAAGAGATGAAGAGTTGTTAAGCAATTACAAAAAGAAACATCAAGACGGCCAAGAATCCACCCGGAAAAAGCTACGGCGATAAGAAAAGGAGTTCACTGAGAGTTTTAAGTGGGGGGCATGTGTACTTGCGTATTAAACCCAAGAGCACACTGCATGCGGGGAGTTGTGCAAGCGGCTCCTAGATATTTTTGGTCCTTTTGAAGTATTAGAAAGGGTGGGACCGAGTGGCTTACAAGTGGCCTCACCACCCCATGTTAGGGTTCTTGATGTATTTCCATGTTTCGTTATTAAAAAAATATGTCGCAGTACTTCTCACATAGTTGATTGGAATGTTGTACGGGTGGAACCGAAGGGGGAGTTCACACGCGGAGAACCACTTCAAATATTGGACGGGATGAAATTGAATTGAGGGAACCGAACGATAGCAAGAGTAAAGGTGCGATTAGGAAGCGGTTACTTACTCTTGAAGAAACTGCACAGGAGAGAAGGAAAGGCTAAAAATGATGGAAATATCCATGTTGTTTAAAAAAAATGAACTCTAGTAGTTGAATAGCAACAGGATGGTGTTTATTTTCGGAAGGGGGAATATGTAACACAATTTATATTGAATTTCAAAGCTAGACATTTGAACTTTAATCCTAAGGGGAGTGGACCCCAAAGGATAAATATTTTGTGAATGTAATTAAATATTTCATTTAGTAAATGAATAAAATGATGTTATATGAGATTGACAGAAATGAGATTTTGAGATCACTTGCTAAATCCATGAGGATGGATGAGGCAAATATTTACCATCTTTCAAAAATCCTTGAAACAAATTATTTCTAAAGTTATATTTTTGAGAAAAATCTAGATTCCCCAATGATAAGGAAAGTAGTTGGGAAGAGGTAAAAAGTTGAGAAAAAGCTGAGAAAAGCATAAAACATCTTTAAAGAATCACTATATTGAAGCCTAGTAAAAGCAGGAAAAAGCATGCGATATTACGGATGCGGGGAATTGAAAACATGCTTTGGGTAAAAATAGCTTAAATATTTGCTCTTACAGCAATTAAAAGGTTGATTTGTTCTAGGAGGTGAGTCTCGGCTCGGGGGTGGGTAAGGGCAAAAGGAGGACTCCCCTAAGGTTGGGGACAGTGAGTTGCATGAGTGGTATGTCTTTAGAATTCATTGATGTGTTTTCTTCATATAGTATGAATTGGCTACATATAAAAAGTGATTGTATATTAGAACTATAAATGCTACATTTAACGGAAGTTAATCATAAAAAATTCACGTTATTTAATTCGTATAGTTGTAGAAAAAGAAATATGGTAGAATCCAACGGGAACTCTAAACAAGGGATGGTTTAAATGCGTGAATGCTAGTTCTCCACGAGACAATTCAGCGCATAACTATCTGCAGTCTATAGTATTCATTTATATGCATGACTTGGTAAATCAAGGAGAAATTCTCGAGAATATAAGCAATTTTAAATTCGTCTTGGGGATTTCTAGTGTATCATAATTCATAAATTGTAACTTAAATCTGCTTCTACATGAAATGGAATACATTCTAAATCCTAAGACGACAGAAAGTAATGGTATTTAATATATATATATATATATATATATATATATATATATATATATATATATATTATAATATACTAATAATTATATAATTATCGAGAAGATGTTAATATCTTTGAAAAAGAAAGTTGTTTTGACGAGAATGAAAGTAGCAGAATATTTGCTTCAGATGCATGGAATGTCCAACTAGTCAAGTTAAAACATCATCATCCTGAAGGTCTTAAATATTCATGATAGGTTTAACGAAGTCAGAGTGGACAAGATTTATGGATTTCCTGTGAGGTTATAAACCAGCTTTAACACTGACTGAGTGGATGGTGGTAGTAGACACTTTAACAAAAGCTGCCCATTTTATACCAGTGAAATCTACCTTTGGAACAGCTCAAGTAGTGAATGTGTTCCCGAAGGAGGTAGTAAGACTCCATGGGGTTCCGAAGGTAATTGTTTCTGATCGAGATGCTAAGTTTACAGCCAATTTTTGGAAAGGGCTATTTGGAGGGATGGGTACTAAGTTGAATTTTAGTACTGCTTACCACCCTCAGACAGACGGTCAAACAGAAAGAACTAATCAAATTTTGGAAGACATGCTAAGAATGTATGTGATGGATAGGCCATCAAAGTGGGAAGACTACTTGCATTTAGCTGAATTTGCTTATAATAACAGCTACCAATCCTCCATCAAAATGAGTCTGTTTGAGGCACTCTATGGGAGAAAATGCCGTACTCCTTTGAGTTGGAGCGAGCCAGAAGATAAACTAATGTTGGGACCAGATGCTCTACAAGAGATGGAAATATTTGTTAAACAGATACAAAGAAACATCAAGATAGCATAAGATCGCCAGAAAAACTACGCTGATAATAAAAGAGTGCACTGAGAGTTTAAAGTGGGGGAGCATGTGTACTTGCGTATTAAAACCAAAAAGAGCACACTCTATGCGGGGAGTTGTGCAAAACTGGCTCCTAGATATTGTGGTCCTTTTGAAGTATTAGAAAGGGTGGGACCAGTGTCTTACAAGCTGGCCTTACCACCCCATGTTAGATTTCATGATGTATTTCATGTTTCGTTATTAAAAAAATATGTGCATGATGCTTCTCACATAGTTGATTGGAATGTTGTACAGGTGGAACCAGAAGGGGAGTTCCTGCCAGAACCGCTTCAAATATTGGAGCAGGAAGAAATTGAATTGAGGAACCGAACAGTAGCAAGAGTAAAGGTGCAGTGGAAGCACTTTACTGCTGAAGAAGCTACCTGGGAAAGAGAAGCTAAAATGATGGAAAGATATCCATATTTGTTTAAAAAAATGAACTCTAGTAGTTGAATAACAACACCGAGGACGGTGTTTATTTTCAGAGGGGGAATATGTAACACCCCCAATTTATGTGTTGAATTTCAAAGCTAGAGATCTGAACTTTAATCCTAAGGGGAGTGGACCCCAAAGGATAAATATTTTGTGAATGTAATTAAATATTTCATTTAGTAAATGAATAAAATGATGCTGTGCAGATTGACAAAAATGAGATTTTGAGATCACTTGCTAAATCCATGAGGATGGATGAGGCAAATATTCCCCACAATCTTTCAAAAATCCTTGAAATAAATAATTTCTAAAGTTAGATTTTTGAGGAAAAATCTGAATTCCCCAATGATGAGGAAAGTAGTTGGGAAGAGGTAAAAAGATGGAAAAGCTAGGGAAAAGCATAAAACAGCTTTAAAGAATCCCTAAAATGGAAAGCCTAGGTAAACAGGAAGAAAAGCATCCTGATATTCTGGACGCAGAATTAGAAACATGCTTTGGGGAAAAATAGCTTAAATAAGCTGCTCTTAAACAGATTAGAGGTTGATCTCTTCTAGGAGGTGATCTCAGCTCGGGGGTGAGCTCTGGGAGACAAAAGGACTCTAAGTTTGGGAGGTTAGTCGACTACATGAGTGGTATGTCTTTAAATTCATTGATGTGTTTACTTCATATAGTATGAATTGGCTACTTATAAAAGTTGATTTTATATTAGAATTATAAATGCTACATTTAACAGAGTTAATCATAAGGAATTCACCTTTTTAATTCTGTATAGTTGTAGAAAAGAAATCTGTAGAGTAGAATCCAACAGAAAATCTAAACCGAGGATGGTTTAAATCTGTGGATACCTAGTTCTCTACAGAAAATTCAACTGTAACCTACTCCTGATCTATTAGTATGCATTTATATGCATGATTTGGTAAAATGAGGAGAAATTCTCCAGAATATCTCAAGCAATATTTAAGTTAAATATGGGGATTTCTAGTGTATCATAATTCATAAATTGTAACTTCAATCTACTTCTACATGAAATGGAATACATTCTAAATCTACAGACAGTGAGAAAGTAATGGTATTCATTTAGTTAATTACCAAGTGAAGAGCAGAGGTTCATAATCAATTCAATAGCTATGCCTTGCAACATTCAAACTAATTACTATTCCTTTGATAAGGATTGTATGAAAGAGTAGACAAATTTTAGTAGTGTATATTTATTATACATCACTAGGGAACTACACAATATAAACAACTAGATGTGTATGAAAAACTATAAACAAAGTAGTACCTGTATCTCATACAGGCTTAAATAGATATATATATTGGAGAATGGGTACACAAACCCCATGCATGAAAATATATATATAGGCAAGTATCAGTACAGAAATTCAGTCTAAACCTGGGTATGGTGAGACTGTTATCTCATGGCAAATATATAGCAAAAGCAATCAGAAACATCTAGCTACAAGAAAAATTTTAATTGTGCATACAAATTCCAAATGGAAATATAACTCTCCAAAATTCCTGAGTGGTTTTGATAAGGGTTATATAAAATATAATTATAACAAGTAGCCATGAGTCACTGCATAATTAACAAAAATTGGCTATAAACGGACTTACATAGATAACAATCATTACGATGATAAGCCATTTAAATGAGGAGTAACTCATTATTTCAATTGTATTAAACAACAACTTTCATGCGAAGTAGCATAAATACACCCATAAATTAATAATCTGTAGTTTGCAAAATTTCTATAAGAAGAAAAAATTGTGAGGACTCAGAAATAAACACCTTCGGTACACAACCAAATAAAAACAAAGGGGACCGAGCTCTCTCGGACTCGACTGAAACTTAGATCGTGTCCCCAGTCCAAAAGTTTAAACAAATTGAAGAACAATAGCATGCGACTGAACTTAATTAATACTCAGTCTCTGTCAAAGTCTAGGACTTCAATGAACACTATCTAAAACCCTAAGTAACGTTAACGAAGGTGCAGAAGTAAGACGAAACAATGCTATGAAAGGATAGCTCCCTTCCGTTGGTGAGTATACCAACCTGAAAAACCAAGAGCCGTGGAAATTAATGCCAATTGACATGTTTAGCTCAGAGATTTCCAAGAACGAAATTCGCATGGCGTCTACCCTACCTGCAAATACTCATACAAGGAAGTGGAAATTTTGTTAGGGATACTAGTAGGAAGAATTCTTGCAAAAAGGAAGGGAAACTTATACAGAGAAATAAATCAATACCTGACAAGGAGGTCCTCTCTCATTCGCAGAGTTTTCCAAAGAAATTGAGATAGAACGTAAAGGATTCAAACACTAGAAGGAAATAGAGGAAGCAGAAACACATCTCTGCTGATAAAGAAAAACCAATCGATTCTTACCTAGCCGGATAGAAGGAGCGTGAAATCAATTCACCATTGCTCCAAGTCAAAAAGACAAGTAGAATTTTAACCTATTCCGAAACGTAGGCGTGTTGGCATCACGTATTTTCAACCTGTCACTAGATGGAATCGTAAGGGTGACCAATAATACAAATTATATACAAGAGAAACATAAAGTTCTAACGGTATGGGAGTAATAACATACATCGCCATTCTCTGTGTTAGTGTAAGAAGATGCAGAATACACAAGGACGAAAAGAAAACTCAGGAAAAATACTTCCATATGCATGTGTTATAACGCTCACAAGATAACACCTCTAAATCTTGTAATAATTTACTTGTCATGTGATATGTCGATGAAGAAATCCAAGCCTGGAGTATACGAGGGCTTGCGTTTCCAACACGCAAAGGCTCGGCATCACCATTAACAAAGAAAAAAAAAACCCAAACGAAGGCCGAAAGAATAGTTGGAAAACTTCATGGCACAAGATATACCGAATCCCAAATTCGAACCCTAAATGTACCATTAAAATCTCAGTCGTCCAGACGGCGAACGATCCATGGTGAGGCCACGGATCACCAGGACGAGAGGTGTAATTAAATTGCAATTAAACCGGTTGTTCGACATTAAGTTTACCAGCTATCAAAGGAGGGCCACAACAGCTATGCTCGTGCCGTATTGATTTCTAAGGTTCCCAAGTCATTTAGCGTGGCCATGAGCAACGCCAAGCTGGATACAAAGTGCATGAACGAGAAGGGACTGGAATTCATCTCAAATCGAAAAAAAAATATTTCCCTTGATGATATGGAGACTGCTAGCACGTATCCATTCCCACACCAAACGAAAACGCACTTGCAAAGGCGCTATACTCAGTCAATGAACTTACACGTCTATCTTCATATGCAAATTGAGGTGCACGACATATGCAATAAACGTATGAAAACGATGACTCACACCTGGTAACGATTCGGGGATCCAAGTGACGTAAATAACCATACTTTCAACATGTACGAAGATAAGAGAGCATTGAAACAAATCAAATCAACATGCATAAACCTTTGAATTAATACAAGGAAATTCTATGATTAGGATATATCGAATTCGATGATTAATATGGATATACTATTCTAACCCTACATTCGCACGATAGTTAGGAATAATACCAACAAGTGCAATGACATCCATAACCTGTAATATATAATTCATATAAGGTAACCTTTTATGGAAATCGGGGTAGTGGTGAAAAACTATTTCAGCTAGTAATCTAAGCTCCTTGTTATTAATTGTAATTACTAAATTCATTTAGTTAAGGGATAGTATTATCTAAAAAAAATAAAAAAAAATCATATGGAGGCAGAAATATGATTAACTCAGGTCACAATAGGACTTATTGTATGTCATACATGGTTCTAGGAGGTGATCTTAGCTCGAGGGTGAGTTCTGGGAGACAAAAGGACTCTAAGGTTGGGAGGTTAGTCAACTACATGAGTGGTATGTCTTTAAATTCATTGATGTGTTTTCTTCATATAGTATGAATTGGCTACATATAAAAGTGATGGTATATTATAATTATAAAGGCTACATTTAATAGAGTTAATCATAAGGAATTCACCTTTTTAATTCTGTATAGTTGTAGAAAAGAAATCTGTAGAGTAGAATCCAACAGAAACTTTAAACCGAGGATGGTTTAAATTTGTGGATACCTAGTTCTCCATAGACAATTCAACTGTAACCTACTCCTAATATATTAGTATGCATTTATATGCATGATTTGGTAAAATGAGGAGAAATTCTCCAGAATCTCTCAAGCAATATTTAAGTTAAATTTGGGGATTTCTAGTGTATCATAATTCATAAATTGTAACTTGAATCTGCTTCTACATGAAATCGAATACATTCTAAATCTACAGACAGTGAGAAAGTAATGGTATTCATTTAGTTAATTACCAAGTGAAGAGCAGAGGTTCATAATCAATTCAACAATTGTGCCTTTCAACATTCAAACTAATTACTATTACTTTAATAAGGATTGTATGAAAGAGTAGACAAATTTTAGTATTGTATATTTATTATACATCACTAGGGAACTACACAATATAAACATCTAGATGTGTATGAAAAATTATAAACAAAGTAGTACCTGTATCTCATACAGGCTTAAATAGATATATATATTGGAGAATGGGTACACAAACCTCATGCATGAAAATATATATGTAGGCAAGTATCGGTACAGAAATTCAGTCTAAACCTGGGTATGGTGAGACTATTATCTCATGGCAAATATATAGAAAAAGTAATCAGAAACATCTAGCTACAGTAAAAAATTTAATTGTGCATACAAATTCCAAATTGAAATATAACTCTCCAAAATTCTTGAGAGGTTTTGATAAGGGTTATATAAAATATAATTATAACAAGTAGCCATGAGTCACTGCATAATTAACAAAAATCAGCTATAAAGTGACTTACATAAATAACAATCATTACGATGATAAGCCATTTAAATGAGGAGTAACTCATTATTTTAATCGTATTAAACAACAACTTTCATGCAAAGTAGCATAAATACACCCATAAATTAATAATCTGTAGTTTTCAAAATTTCTATAGGAAGCAAAAATTGTCAGGACTCAGAAATAGACACCTTCGATACACAACCAAATAAAAAAAAAGGGGACCGAGCTCTCTCGGACGCGATTGAAACTTAGATTGTGTCCCCAGTCCAAAATTTTAAATAAATTGAAGAACAATAGCATGCGACTGAACTTAAACAATACTCAGTCTCTGTCAAAGTCTAGGACTTCAATGAACACTATCTAAAACCCTAAGGAACGTTAACGAAGGTGCAGAAGTAAGACGAAACAATGCTATGAGAGGATAGCTCCCTTCCGTCCGTGAGTATACCAGCCTGAAAAACCAAGAGCCGTGGTAATTAATGCCAATTAACATGTTTAACTCAGAGATTACTAAGAACAAATTTCGCATGGCATCTACCCTACCTACAGATACTCATACAAGGCAGTGAAAATTGTGTTAGGGATACTAGAAGGAAATAGAGGAAGCAGAAAAACATCTCGACTGATAAAGAAAAACCAATCGATTCTTACCTAGCTAGATAGAAGGAGCGTGAAATCAATTCACCATTGCTCCAAGTCCAAAAGACAAGTAGAATTTTAACCTATTCTGAAACATAGGCGTGTTGGCATCACGTATTTTCAACCTGTCATCAGATGGAATCGTAAGGGTGACCAATAAAACAAATTATATACAAGAGAAACATAAAGTTCTAACGGTATGGGAGTAAGAACATACAACGCCATTCTCTGTGTTAGTGTAATCAGACGCAGAATACGCAATGACGAAAAGAAAACTCAGGCAAAATACTTCCATATGCATCTGTTATAACGTTCACAAGATAACACCTCTAAAGCTTGTAATAATTTACCTGTCATGTGATATGTCAATGAAGAACTCCAAGCCTGGAGTATACGAGGGCTTGCGTTTCCAACACGCAGAGGGTCGGCACCACCATTAACGAAGAAAAAACCCCAAATGAAGGCCGAAAGAACAGTTGGAAAACTTCATGGCACAAGATATTCCGAATCCCAAATTTGAACCCTAAATGTACCATTGAAATCTCAGTCGTCGAGATGGAGCACGATCCATGCTAAGGCCACGGATCACCAGGACGAGAGGTGAAATTAAATGTCAATTAAACCGGTTGTTCGACATTAAGTTGACCAGCTATCAAAGGACGGCCACGGCAGCTATGCTTGTGCCGTATTGATTACTGAGGTTCCCAAGTCATCTGGCGTGGCCATGAGCAACGCCAAGCTGGATACAAAGTGCATGAACGAGAAGGGACTGGAATTCATCTCAAATCGAAAAAAAAAATATTTCCCTTGATGACATGGAGACTTCTAGCACGTATCCATTCCCACACCAAACTAAAACGCACTTGCAAAGATGCTATACTCAGCCAATGAATTTACACATCTACCTTCATATGCAAATTGAGGTGCACGACATATGCAATAAACGTGTGAAAACGATGACTCACATCTGGTGAGGATTCGGGGATCCAAGTGACGTAAATAACCATACTTTCAATGTGTACGAAGATATGAGAGCATTGAAACAAATCAAATCAACATGCATAAACCTTGGAATTAATACAAGGAAATTCTATGATTAGGATATATCGAATTTGATGATTAATGTGGATATACTATTCGAACCCTACATTCGCACAATAGTGAGGAATAATACCAACAAGTGCAATGACATCCATAACGTATAATATATAATTCATATAAGGTAACCTTTTATGGAAATCGGGGTAGTGGTGAAAAACTATTTCAGCTAGTAATCTAAGATCCTCGTTATTAATTGTAATTACTAAATTCATTTAATTGAGGGCTAGGATTATCTAAAATAAATCATATGGAGGCAGAAATATGATTAACTTAGGTCACAATAGAACTTATTGTATCTCATACCTGTTTGTAACTATTCCTGGGATTAGAATACCATAGAAAAAAAAAAAAAAAAAATTGGGAACTATAAGGGAGATGTGACAAATGGTATCAGAGCCCAAGTTATAAAACTAGGCTGGTGACATTGTGCTCACTGTGGCTGTGTGTTCCCTGTATAAATTTAATTCTGTTGAAAAAAATATATATATTTTTATATTTTTATTTTCACTGATCTGTGTTGTGTAGTGTACAGTGGTGCTGAAATGGTAGAAGGTGACGAAATTTATGTTGATCTGCGTGATGAAGATAATGCACCAGATCCCAATGCGCCCATGATGGCTATGTTGCAGAGGTTGCAACAAGAATTGGCTGAGATAAAAAGCCAGAATGACAGATTTTCATTAGCTAGTGAGGAGCAGGAAAAGCTCATCAGAGAATTAACTTTGCGGAACAGCCAAGAAGGCGAAGGTTTCGGAAAGAGGAAGACTGATGAGTCTGAGGATGAGGATGCGGTTAGGCATCAATACAAGCAGAAAAAGGAATTACAGGGGGAATTCCGAAAGAAAAAACCTCCCTCCTATGATGGGGAGAAGGAGGAAGATGCTGAAGCCTGGTTGCTGAACATGATTAAGTATTTCCAGGTCTATGAAGATGAAAGCAATCTGAAGGCCAGATTAGCTGTTTACCAGCTACAAGGTAAGCCTACCTTGTGGTGGGAGGAGACAAAAATGGTGCATTCCATTGATGAAAAGACAGTCACCTGGGAATATTTCCAGGTTAAGTTCAAAAACCGCTATCTAAATGAACGTTACTATGATGATAAAGCCAAGTAATTTCATGAACTTAGACTGGGAAAACTCACTATTGATGAGTTTGTTACTAAGTTTACAAATCTCTTGAGATATGTACCCTACATAAGGGAAAAAAAGGCAAAGGTACAAAGGTTTCTGAACTGTTTGCCTGTTGTATACAAAGAGAAGATTGAGTTTGATAACCCAAAAACAATGGATGAAGCTGTTAGAAAAGCTAGATTGTGCTACCAATAGTTCAAAGGCAAAACTGAACATGGGAAAAGCTGGGTAAAGAAGAGTGAATTCAAAGGGAAGAAACAGAAACCAGCCTATTTGAAGAATTTTGGCAGAGATCATCAGCGGAAAATGTTTATTAAACCCAAAGAAAGTCAGACTGCTCAGTCCCAAGTGGCCTCAAAACAAATAGATGGAGACAATAAGAAGGAGGGTACAGTGAAAATGAGAGAACCCCTGAAATGCTGGGGATGTGGAGAACCCCATCTGTTGAGAGATTGTCCCCATCGAAAGATTCAGATGATTATGAGAGACCGAGAAGCCACCACAGTAAATGACATAGCCAGAAATATACCAACTATCAGTGCAGCCTTGGAAAATCGACAAGCAGAACATCAAGCTGCCATGGTTGAAATGGAGGGTAAGATTTCTGACCAGTCTGTTACAGTTTTGATTGATCTGGGTGCTTCTTTGAGTTACATTAGTCCAAAACTTGTAGAAAAATGTAATCTTAAACCTGAAAAATTTCAGTATTCATGGTTGGTTCAGCTGGCCACTGGAACCAAGAGGAAGGTAACACATAAATTGCCCCAAACAGCAATTAAACTAAATGATTTTCAAACAGAAGTAAATTTGAACATTCTGCACTTAGGTTCATATGAACTGCTGATAGGGATGGACTGGATGGAAAAGAAGAAGGTTATGATGAATTGTTGGGACAAGACCTTACATTGTGTAGATGAAGAAGGGAAACCTTTTATCCTCAAGGGAAAACCAAAACCTATCTCTGTGAGACAAATATCAGCACTGCAATTAAAACGAACAGCTAGAAAAGGATACCAAGTTTATGCAGTACATGTGGAAGAAACAGAACAGAAAACTGAAGAAAAATTGCTGGATACTTTTCCAATAGTAAGAGAATTTAAGGAAGTTTTTCCAGATGAGATTCCTCATCTCCCCCCCAAAAGAGAGATTTATTTTTCAATCGATCTAGTGCCGGGAGCATTACCTGTTTCCCGAGCCCCCTATCGAATGAGCCCCCCCCCGAACTTATGGAGCTGAAAATGCAATTGCAAGAACTGTTAGACAAAGGCTATATGAGACCAAGTGTATCTCCTTGGGGAGCACCGGCGCTGTTCGTGAAAAAGAAAGATGGAACTTTTCGGATGTGCACGGATTATCATCAATTGAATAAGTTGACCATTAAGAATAGATATCCTTTACTTATAATTGATGATATTTTTGATCAAGTGAGAGGAGCTTCAGTCTTTTCGAAGATTGACTTAAGAACTGGTTATCACCAGCTCAGAATCAAGGAAGAAGACATCAGCAAAACAACTTTTCGAGCCAGGTATGGGCATTACGAATTTGTAGTCCTACCTTTTGGTTTGACAAATGCCCCTGCCACATTTATGTGCTTGATGAACAGTGTGCTAAATAAATACTTGGATAAATTTTTTCTTGTGTTCATAGATGATATTTTAGTCTACTCAAAAAGTGAGGAGGAACATAAAGAACATTTGAGGATAGTATTTCAAACTCTGAAGGAAAACCAGCTATATGCCAAGTTCAGCAAATGTGAATTTTATAAAGATAAGATTCAATACTTGGGCCATCTTATTTCTGAACAAGGCCTTGTTGTTGACCCTGAAAGGATAAAAGCTATTAAAGAATGGCCTGTTCCAACGGATGTTTCAGCAGTGAGGTCATTCATGGGGATTGCAGGCTATTATCGCAGATTTGTGGAGAGATTTTCTGCCATAGCACATCCCATAACATCATTACAAAGAAAGGGTGTCAAATTTGAGTGGACTGAAAAATGCCAAAGCAGTTTTGACCAATTGAAACTAAAACTTACTACAGCCCCTATACTAAAGATTGCAGATCCTGATAAAGAATTTGTGGTATGTACAGATGCCTGCAGAGAGGGGTTGGGAGGAATTCTTTTACAGGAAAATTTAGTTATTGCATATGAATCTAGGAAATTGAAGATACATGAACAAAAATATAGTGCCTATGATTTGGAGTTAGCTGCTGTTATTCATGCTTTAAAAATGTGGCGACACTACTTTTCCTGCTCCTCACTGGCTAATGACAATCTGTCATTCTGGCTTTTTATCTCAGCCAATTCTTGTTGCAACCCCTGCAACATAGCTATCATGGGCGCATTGGGATCTGGTGCATTATCTTCATCACGCAGATCAACATAAATTTCGTCACCTTCTGCGATTTCAGCACCACTGTACACTACACAACACAAATCAGTGAAAATAAAAATATAATTTTTTTTATTTTTTTTTCAACAGAATTAAATTTATACAGTGAACACACAGCCACAGTGAGCACAATGTCACCAGCCCAGTTTTATAACTTGGGCTCTGATACCATTTGTCACATCTCCCTCATACTTCCCCAAAAAAAAAAAAAAATTCTATGGTATTCTCATCTCAGGTATAGTTACAACCAGGTATGACATACAATAAGTCCTATTGTGACCTGAGTTAATCATATTTCTGCCTCCATATGATTTTTTCTTTTTTTAGAGATAATACTATCCCTTAATTAAATGAATTTAGTAATCACAATTAATAACAAGGAGCTTAGATTACTAGCTGAAATAGTTTTTCACCACTACCCCGATTTCCATAAAAGGTTACCTTATATGAATTATATATTATAGGTTATGGATGTCATTGCACTTGTTGGTATTATACCTAACTATCGTGCGAATGTAGGGTTCAAATAGTATATCCATATTAATCATCGAATTCGATATATCCTAATCATAGAATTTCCTTGTATTAATTCCAAGGTTTATGCATGTTGATTTGATTTGTTTCAATGCTCTCTTATCTTCATACACGTTGAAAGTATGGTTATTTACGTCACTTGGATCCCCGAATCCTCACCAGGTGTGAGTCATCGTTTTCATACGTTTATTGCATATGTCGTGCACCTCAATTTGCATATGAAGATAGACGTGTAAGTTCATTGACTGAGTATAGCGTCTTTGCAAGTGCGTTTTAGTTTGGTGTGGGAATGGATACGTGCTATATATATAATATTATTTCAAGTATATAATTATACTATACTATTATAATATAATATGTATATAATCTTCATCGACATATCACATGACAGGTAAATTATTACAAGCTTTAGAGGTGTTATCTTGTGAACGTTATAACACATGCATATGGAAGTATTTTTCCCGAGTTTTCTTTTCGTCATTGCATATTCTGCGTCTGCTTACACTAACACAGAGAATGGCACTGTATGTTCTTACTCCCATACCGTTAGAACTTTATGTTTCTCTTGTATATAATTTGTTTTAATGGTCACCCTTACGATTCCATCTGATGACAGGTTGAAAATACATGATGCCAACACGCCTACGTTTCGGAATAGGTTAAAATTATACTTGTCTTTTGGACTTGGAGAAATGGTGAATTGATTTCACGCTCATTCTATCCGGCTAGGTAAGAATCGATTGGTTTTTCTTTGTCAGTCGAGATGTTTTTATGCTTCCTCTATTTCCTTCTAGTGCTCGAATCATTTACGTTCTATCTCAATTTCTTTGGCAGACTCCGCGAATGAGAGAGGACCTCTTTGTCAGGTATTGATTTATTTCTCTGTATATGTTTCCCTTCCTTTTTTCAAGAATTCTTCCTACTAGTATCCCTAACAAAATTTCCACTGCCTTGTATGAGTATCTGCAGGTAGGGTAGACGCCATGCGAATTTTGTTCTTGGAAATCTCTAAGCTAAACATGTCAATTGGCATTAATTACCATGGCTCTTGGTTTTTCAGGTTGGTATACTCACAGACGGAAGGGAGCTATCCTCTCATAGCATTGTTTCGTCTTACTTCTGCACCTTCATTAACGTTCCTTAGGGTTTTAGATAGTGTTCATTGAAGTCCTAGACTTTGACAGAGATTGAGTATTGCTTAAGTTCAGTCGCATGCTATTGTTCTTCAATTTATTTAAACTTTTGGACTGGGGACACGATCTAAGTTTCAGTCGAGTCTGAGAGAGCTTGGTCCCCTTTGTTTTTATTTGGTTGTGTACCGAAGGTGTTTATTTCTGAGTCCTGACAATTTTTGCTTCCCATAGAAATTTTGCAAACTACAGATTATTAATTTATGGGTGTATTTATGCTACTTCGCATGAAAGTTGTTGTTAAATACGATTAAAATAATGAGTTAATCCTCATTTAAATGACTTATCATCGTAATGATTGTTATTTCTGTAAGTCACTTTATAGCCGGTTTTTTTTAATTATGCAGTGACTCATGGCTACTTGTTATAATTATATTTTATATAACCCTTATCAAAACCTCGCAGGCATTTTGGAGAGTTATATTTCAATTTGGACTTTGTATGCACAATTAAAATTTTTACTGTAGCTAGATGTTTCTGATTTCTTTTTCTATATATTTTCCATGAGATAACAGTCTCACCATACCCAAGTTTAGACTGAATTTCTGTACTGATACTTGCCTATATATATATTTTCATGCATGAGGTTTGTGTACCCATTCTCCAATATATATATCTATTTAACCCTGTATGAGATACAGGTACTACTTTGTTTATAGTTTTTCATACACATCTAGCTGTTTATATTGTGTAGTGCCCCAGTGATGTATAATAAATATACACTACTAAAATTTCTCTACTCTTTCATACAATCCTTATCAAAGGAATTGTAATTAGTTTGAATGTTGCAAGGCACAGCTGTTGAATTGATTATGAACCTCTGCTCTTCACTTGGTAATTAACTAAATGAATGCCATTACTTTCTCACTGTCTGTAGATTTAGAATGTGTTCCATTTCATGTAGTAGCATATTTAAGTTACAATTTATGAATTATGATACACTAGAAATCCCCAGATTTAACTTAAATATTTCTTGAGAGATTCTGGAGAATTTCTCCTCGTTTTACCAAGTCATGCATATAAATGCATACTAATAGATCAGGAGTAGGTTACAGTTGAATTGTCTGTGGAGAACTAGGTATCCACAGATTTAAACCATCCTCGGTTTAGAGTTTCTGTTGGATTATACTCTACAGATTTCTTTTCTACAACTATACAGAATTAAAAAGGTGAATTCCTTATGATTAACTCTGTTAAATGTAGCATTTATAATTCTAATATACAATCACTTTTATATGTAGCCAATTCATACTATATGAAGAAAACACATCAATGAATTTAAAGACATACCACTCATGCAGTCGACTAACCTCCCAACCTTAGAGTCCTTTTGTCTCCCAGAACTCACCCCCGAGCTGAGATCACCTCCTAGAACAGATCAACCTCTAATCTGTTTAAGAGCAGCTTATTTAAGCTATTTTTCTCCAAAGCATGTTTCTAATTCTGCGTCCAGAATATCAGGATGCTTTTCTTCCTGTTTGCCTAGGCTTCCGATTTTAGGGATTCGTTAAAGCTGTTTTATGCTTTTCCCCATCTTTTCCAGCTTTTCACCTCTTCCCAACTACTTTCCTCATCATTGGGGAATTCAGATTTTTCCTTAAAAATCTAGCTTTAGAAATAATTTCTTTCAAGGATTTTTGAAACATTGTGGGGAATATTTGCCTCATCCATCCTCATGGATTTAGCAAGTGATCTCAAAATCTCATTTTGGTCAATCTGCACAAAGTCATTTTATTCATTTACTAAATGAAATATTTAATTACATTCACAAAATATTTATCCTTTGGGGTCCACTCCCCTTAGGATTAAAGTTCAAATGTCTAGATTTGAAATGCAACACATAAATTGGGGGTGTTACATATTCCCCCTCTGAAAATAAACATCGTCCTCGGTGTTGTTATTCAACTACTAGAGTTCATTTTTTTTTTTAAATATGGATATCTTTCCATCATTTCAGCTTCTCTTTCCCAGGTAGCTTCTTCAGCAGTAAAGTGCTTCCACTGCACCTTTACTCTTGCTACCATTCGGTTCCTCAATTCAATTTCTTCCCGCTCCAATATTTGAAGCGGTTCTGGTAGGAACTCCCCTTCTGGTTCCACCTGTACAACATTCCAATCAACTATGTGAGAAGTATCATGCACGTATTTTTTTAATAACGAAACATGAAATACATCATGAACTCTAACATGGGGTGGTAAGGCCAGCTTGTAAGCCACTGGTCCCACCCTTTCTAATACTTCAAAAGGACCACAATATCTAGGAGCCAGTTTTGCACAACTCCCCGCATAGAGTGTGATCTTTTTGGGTTTAATACGCAAGTACACATGCTCGCCCACTTTAAACTCTCGGTGCACTCTTTTCTTATCAGCGTAGTTTTTCTGGCGATCTTGTGTTGTCTTGATGTTTCTTTGTATCTGTTTAACAACTCTTTCCATCTCTTGTAGAGCATCTGGTCCCAACATTAGTTTATCTTCTGGCTGGCTCCAGCTCAAAGGAGTACGACATTTTCTCCCATAGAGTGCCTCAAACGGACTCATTATATATATATAGATGTTAACGTTATATTTTAATATATATATATATATATAATTATATATATTATAATATATATTAATATTAATATTAGTATAATTATAATTAGTATAACACATGCATATGAAAGTATTTTTCCTGAGTTTTCTTTTCGTCCTTGCGTATTCTGTGTCTGCTTACACTAACACAGAGAATGGCGCTGTATGTTCTTACTCCCATACCGTTAAAACTTTATGTTTCTCTTGTATATAATTTGTTTTATTGGTCACCCTTACAATTCCATCTAATGACAGGTTGAAAATACGTGATGCCAACACGCCTATGTTTCGGAATAGGTTAAAATTCTACTTCTCTTTTGGACTTGGAGCAATGGTGAATTGATTTCACGCTCCTTCTATCCGGCTAGGTAAGAATCGATTGGTTTTTCTTTGTCAGTCGAGATGTTTTTCTGCTTCCTCTATTTCCTTCTAATATTCGAATCATTTACGTTCTATCTCAATTTCTTTGGCAGACTCTGCGAATGAGAGAGGACCTCCTTTTCAGGTATTGATTTATTTCTCTGTATATGTTTCCCTTCCTTTTTGCAAGAATTATTCCTACTAGTATCCGTAACACAATTTTCACTGCCTTGTATGAGTATCTGCAGGTAGGGTAGACGCCATGCGAATTTCGTTCTTGGCAATCTCTGAGTTAAACATGTCAATTGGCATTAATTACCACGGCTCTTGGTTTTTCAGGTTGGTATACTCACGGACGGAAGGGAGCTATCCTCTCATAGCATTGTTTCGTCTTACTTCTGCACCTTTGTTAACGTTCCTTAGGGTTTTAGATAGTGTTCATTGAAGTCCTAGACTTTGACAGAGACTGAGTATTAATTAAGTTCAGTCCCATGCTATTGTTCTTCAATTTATTTAAACTTTTGGACTGGGGACACGATCTAAGCTTCAGTCGAGTCCGAGAGAGCTCGGTCCCCTTTGTTTTTATTTGGTTGTGTACCGAAGGTGTTTATTTCTGAGTCCTGACAATTTTTGCTTCCGATAGAAATTTTGCAAACTACAGATTGTTAATTTATGGGTGTATTTATGCTACTTCGCATGAAAGTTGTTGTTTAATACGATTAAAATAATGAGTTACTCCTCATTTAAATGGCTTATCATCGTAATGACTATTATTTATGTAAGTCACTTTATAGCCAATTTTTGTTAATTATGCAGTGACTCATGGCTACTTGTTATAATTATATTTTATATAACCCTTAGCAAAACCTCTCAGGAATTTTGGAGAGTTATATTTCCATTTGGAATTTGTATGCATAATTATAATTTTTATTGTAGCTAGATGTTTCTGATTGCTTTTGCTATATATTTTCCATGAGATAACAGTCTCACCATACCCAGGTTTAGACTGAATTTCTGTACTGATACTTGCCTATATATATATTTTTATGCATGGGGTTTGTGTACCCATTCTCCAATATATATATCTATTTAAGCCTATATGAGATACAGGTACTACTTTGTTTATAATTTTTCATACACATCTAGCTGTTCATATTTTGTAGTTCCCTAGTGATGTATAATAAATATACACTACTAAAATTTGTCTACTCTTTCATACAGTCCTTATTAAAGGAATAGTAATTAGTTTGAATGTTGAAAGGCATAGTTGTTGAATTGATTATGAACCTCTGATCTTCACTTGGTAATTAACTAAATAAATACCATTACTTTCTCACTGTCTATAGATTTAGAATGTATTCCATTTCATGTAGAAGCATATTTAAGTACAATTTATGAATTATGATACACTAGAAATCCCCAGATTTAACTTAAATATTGCTTGAGAGATTCTGGAGAATTTCTCCTCGTTTTACCAAATCATGCATATAAATGCATACTAATAGATCAAGAGTAGGTTACAGTTGAATTGTCTGTGGAGAACTAGGTATCCACAGATTTAAACCATCCTCGGTTTAGACTTTCTGTTGGATTCTACTCTACAGATTTCTTTTCTACAACTATACAGAATTAAAAAGGTGAATTCCTTATGATTAATTATGTTAAATGTAGCATTTATAATTCTAATATACAATCACTTTTATATGTAGCCAATTCATACTATATGAAGAAAACACATCAATGAATTTAAAGACATACCACTCATGCAGTTGACTAACCTCCCAACCTTAGATTCCTTTTGTCTCCCAGAACTCACCCCCGAGCTGAGATCACCTCCTAGAACAGATCAACCACTAATCTGTTTAAGAGCAGCTTATTTAAGCTATTTTTCCCCAAAGCATGTTTCTAATTCTGCATCCAGAATATCAGGATGCTTTTCTTCCTGTTTTCTTAGGATTCCCATTTTAGGGATTCTTTAAAGCTTTTTTATGCTTTTCCCCAGCTTTTCCAGCTTTTTACCTCTTCCCAACTACTTTCCTCATCATTGGGGAATTCAGATTTTTCCTCAAAAATCTAACTTTAGAAATAATTTCTTTCAAGGATTTTTGAAAGATTGTGGGGAATATTTGCCTCATCCATCCTCATGGATTTAGCAAGTGATCTCAAAATCTCATTTTGATCAATCTGCACAACATCATTTTATTAATTTACTAAATGAAATATTTAATTACATTCACAAAATATTTATCCTTTGGGGTCCACTCCCCTTAGGATTAAAGTTCAAATGTCTAGCTTTGAAATTCAACACATAAATTGGGGGTGTTACATCTTCCCCCTTTGAAAATAAACATCGTCCTCGGTGTTGTTATTCAACTACTAGAGTTCATTTTTTTAAACAAATATGGATATCTTTCCATCATTTCATCTTCTCTTTCCCAGGTAGCTTCTTCAGCAGTAAAGTGCTTCCACTGCACCTTTACTCTTGCTACAGTTCGATTCCTCAATTCAATTTCTTCCCGCTCCAATATTTGAATCAGTTATAGTAGGAACTCCCCTTCTGGTTCCACCTGTACATCATTCCAATCAACTATGTGAGAAGCATCATGCACATATTTTTTTAATAACGAAACATGAAATACATCATGAACTCTAACATGGGGTGGTAAGGCCAGCTTGTAAGCCACTGGTCCCACCCTTTCTAATACTTCAAAAGGACCACAATATCTAGGATCCATTTTTGCACAACTCCCCACATAGAGTGCGCTCTTTTTGCGTTTAATACGCA
The DNA here is from genome assembly GCA_034641835.2 of Pinus albicaulis. NCBI lineage: Eukaryota > Viridiplantae > Streptophyta > Pinopsida > Pinales > Pinaceae > Pinus > Pinus albicaulis. The sequence goes on from JAXQQM020086340.1 coordinate 93,685, forward strand.
AGTACACATGCTCCCCCACTTTAAACTTTCGGTGCACTCTTTTATTATCAGCGTAGTTTTTCTGGCGATCTTGTGCTGTGTTGATGTTTCTTTGTATCTGTTTTAAAACTCTTTCCATCTCTTGTAGAGCATCTGGTCCCAACATTATTTTATCTTCTGGCTGGCTCCAGCTCAAAGGAGTACGACATTTTCTCCCATAGAGTGCCTCAAACGGACTCATTTTGATGGAGGATTGGTAGTTGTTATTATAAGCAAATTCAGCTAAATGCAGGTAGTCTTCCCACTTTGATGGCCTATCCATCACATACATTCTCAGCATGTCTTCCAAAATTTGATTAGTTATTTCTGTTTGACCGTCTGTCTGAGGGTGGTAAGCAGTACTAAAATTCAACTTAGTACCCATCCCTCCAAATAGCCCTTTCCAAAAAGCGGCTGTAAACTTAGCATGTCGATCAGAAACAATTACCTTCGGAATCCCATGGAGTCTTACTACCTCCTTCAGGAACACATTCGCTACTTGAGCTATTCCAAAGGTAGATTTCACTGGTATAAAATGGGAAGCTTTTGTTAAAGTGTCTACTACCACCATCACTGAGTCATGTTGGTGTTTAGTTTTGGGTAATCCTGTTATGAAATCCATGGAAACGGTGTCCCACTTCCATTCTGCAACCGGCAAAGGTCTTAAAAGACCCGCAGGATGCTGATGCTCAACTTTGACGAGTTGACATTCCATGCATCTAGTTAAATACTCTGCTCGTCTCTCTTCATTCCTGGCCAAAACAACTTCGTTTTCAAAGCCGTTAACATTTTCTGATATCCTGGATGTCCTGCATATGGTTGTTTGTGATATTCATCTAAAATCTCTCTTTTCAAGGACTCTACGTTGGGAATATACAATCTGTTTTTGTAGCAGATCATCCCTTTTTGGTTTTGAGTGTAATCAATCTTCTCCTTCTTTAGTAGTTTCACCAATAATGTTTCATAACTTAAATCTTGGTTTGCTGCCTTTTTCACTAATTCCTCTAAGTCAAATTGGGCACTACTTCCAATGTTGTTTATATTTTGACAAGCATTTCTGCTTAAGGCATCAACAACTTTATTTTCTTTCCCCTTGATATGTTTTATGTCCATATCAAATTCACTTAGAAAACACAGCCATCTGGCTTGTCTAGCATTCAAATCAGTTTGGGAAAAGAAATACTTGAGACTAATATGATCAGTCATCAACGTAAATTTCTTTCCAAGAAGATAGTGTCGCCACATTTTTAAAGCATGAATAACAACAGCTAACTCCAAATCATAGGCACTATATTTTTTTTCATGTATCTTCAATTTCCTAGATTCATATGCGATAACTGAATTTTCCTGTAAGAGAATTCCTCCCAACCCCTCTCTGCAGGCATCCGTACATACCACAAATTCTTTATCAGGATCTACAATCTTCAGTATAGGGGCTGTAGTAAGTATTAGTTTTAATTGGTCAAAACTGCTTTGGCATTTTTCAGTCCACTCAAATTTGACACCCTTTCTTTTTAATGATGTTATGGGATGTGCTATGGCAGAAAATCTCTCCACAAATCTGCGATAATAGCCTGCAATCCCCATGAATGACCTCACTGCTGAAACATTCGTTGGAACAGGCCATTCTTTAATAGCTTTTATCTTTTCAGGGTCAACAACAAGGCCTTGTTCAGAAATAATATGGCCCAAGTATTGAATCTTTTCTTTATAAAATTCACATTTGCTAAACTTGGCATATAGCTGGTTTTCCTTCAGAGTTTGCAATACTATCCTCAAATGTTCTTTATGTTCCTCCTCAATTTTTGAGTAGACTGAAGCTTATTACAAGCTTTAGAGGTGTTATCTTGTGAGCATTATAACGCATGCATATGGAAGTATTTTTCCTAAGTTTTCTTTTCGTCCTTGCATATTCTACGTCTGCTTACACTAACACAGAGAATGGCGTCGTATGTTCTTACTCCCATACTGTTAGAACTTTATGTTTCTCTTGTATATAATTTGTTTTATTGGTCACCCTTACGATTCCATCTGGTGACAGGTTGAAAATATGTGATGCCAACACGCCTACGTTTCGGAATAGGTTAAAATTATACTTGTCCTTTGGACTTGGAGCAATGGTGAATTGATTTCACGCTCCTTCTATCCGGCTAGGTAAGAATCGATTGGTTTTTCTTTGTCAGTAGAGATGTGTTTCTGCTTCCTCTATTTCCTTCTAGTGTTCGAATCATTTACGTTCTATCTCAATTTCTTTGGCAGACTCCGCGAATGAGAGAGGACCTCCTTGTCAGGTATTGATTTATTTCTTTGTATACGTTTCCCTTCCTTTTTGCAAGAATTCTTCCTACTAGTATCCCTAACAAAATTTCCATTGCCTTGTATGAGTATCTGCAGGTAGGGTAGACGCCATGTGAATTTCGTTCTTGGAAATCTCTGAGATAAACATGTCAATTGGCATTAATTTCCACCTCTCTTGGTTTTTCAGGTTGGTATACTCACGGACGGAAGGGAGCTTTCCTCTCATAGCATTGTTTCGTCTTACTTCTGCACCTTCGTTAACGTTCCTTAGGTTTTTATATAGTGTTCATTGAAGTCCTAGACTTTGACAGAGACTGAGTATTAATTAAGTTCAGTCGCATGCTATTGTTCTTCAATTTATTTAAACTTTTGGACTGGGGACACAATCTAAGTTTCAGTCGAGTCCGAGAGAGCTCGGTCCCCTTTGTTTTTATTTGGTTGTGTACCGAAGGTGTTTAGTTCTGAGTCCTGACAATTTTTGCTTCCCATAGAAATTATGAAAACTACAGATTATTAATATATGGGTGTATTTATAAATATAATTAAGATAATATTATAATATAATTAATATTATAATATATATATTAATTTATACTATAGAATTGATGATCTTTTTGATCAAGTGAGAGGGGCTTTATTATTTTCGAAGATTGACTTAAGAACTGGTTATCACCAGCTCAGAATCAAGGAAGAAGACATCAGAAAACCATATTTTCAAACCAGGTATGGGCATTACGAATTTGTAGTCCTACCTTTTTGTTTGACAAATGCCCCTTGCACATTTATGTGCCTGATGAATAGTGCGCTAAATAAATACTTGGTTAAATTTGTTCTTGTGTTCATAGATGATATTTTAGTCTACTCAAAAAGTGAGGAGGAACATAAATAACACTTGAGGATAGTATTGCAAACTCTGAAGGAAAACCAGCTATATGCCAAGTTCCGCAAATGTGAATTTTACAAAGATAAGATTCAATACTTGGGCCATATTATTTCTGAACAAGGCCTTGTTGTTGACCCTGAAAAGATAAAAGCTATTAAAGAATGGCCTGTTCCAACGGATGTTTTAGCAGTGAGGTCATTCATGGGGATTGCAGGCTATTATCGCAGATTTGTGGAGAGATTTTCTGCCATAGCACATCCCATAACATCATTACAAAGAAAGGGGGTGTCAAATTTGAGTGGACCGAAAAATGTCAAAACAGTTTTGACCAATTAAAACTGAAACTTACTACAGCCCCTATACTGAAGATTGCAGATCCTGATAAAGAATTTGTGGTATGTACGGATGCCTGCAGAGAGGGGTTGGGAGGAATTCTCTTACAGGAAAATTCAGTTATTGCATATGAATCTAGGAAATTGAAGATACATGAACAAAACTATAGTGCCTATGATTTGAAGTTAGCTGTTGTTATTCATGCTTTAAAAATGTGGTGACACTATCTTCTTGGAAAGAAATTTACGTTGATGACTGATCATATTAGTCTCAAGTATTTCTTTTCCCAAACTGATTTGAATGCTAGACAAGCCAGATGGCCGTCTTTTCTAAGTGAATTTGATATGGACATAAAACATATCAAGGGGAAAGAAAATAAAGTTGTTGATTCCTTAAGCAGAAATGCTTGTCAAAATATAAACAGCATTGGAAGTAGTGCCCAGTTTAACTTAGAGGAATTAGTGAAAAAGGCAGCAAACCAAGATTTAAGTTATGAAACATTATTGGTGAAACTACTAAAGAAGGAGAAGACGGATTAAACTCAAAACCAAAAAGGGCTAATCTGCTACAAAAACAGATTGTATATTCCCAATGTAGAGTCCTTGAAATGAGAGTTTTTAGATGAATATCAAAAACAACCATATGCAGGAAATCCAGGATATCAGAAAATGTTAACATCTTTGAAAAAGAAGTTGTTTTGGCCAGGAATGAAGAGAGATGTAGCAGAATATTTAACTAGATGCATGGAATGTCAACTAGTCAAAGTTGAGCATCAGCATTCTGCGGGTATTTTAAACCCTTTGCAAGTTGCAGAATGTAAGTGGGATACTGTTTCCATGGATTTCATAACAGGATTACCCAAAACCAAACACCAACATGACTCAGTGATGGTGGTAGTAGAAACTTTAACAAAAGTTGCCCATTTTATACCAGTGAAATCTACTTTGGAACAGCTCAAGTAGCGAATGTGTTCCTGAAGGAGGTAGTAAGACTCCATGGGGTTCCGAAGGTAATTTTTTCTGATCGAGATGCTAAGTTTACAGCCGCTTTTTGGATTGGGCTATTTGGAGGGATGGGTACTAAGTTGAATTTTAGTACTATTTACCACCCTCAGACAGACGGTCAAACGGAAAGAACTAATCAAATTTTGAAAGACATGCTGAGAATGTATGTGATGGATAGGCCATCAAAGTGGGAAGACTACTTGCATTTAACTGAATTTTCTTATAATAACAGCTACCAATCCTCCATCAAAATGAGTCCGTTTGAGGCACTCTATGGGAGAAAATGTCGTACTCCTTTGAGCTGGAACCAGCCAGAAGATAAACTAATGTTGGGACCAGATGCTCTACAAGAGATGGAAAGAGTTGTTAAATAGATACAAAGAAGCATCAAGATAGCACAAGATCGCTAGAAAAACTACGCTGATAAGAAAAGAGTGCACCGAGAGTTTAAAGTGGGGGAGCATGTGTACTTGCGTATTAAACCCAAAAAGAGCACACTCTATGCGGGGAGTTGTGCAAAACTGGCTCCTAGATATTGTGCTCCTTTTGAAGTATTAGAAAGGGTGGGACCAGTGGCTTACAATCTGGCCTTACCACCCCATGTTAGATTTCATGATGTATTTCATGTTTTGTTATTAAAAAAATATGTGCATGATGCTTCTCACATAGTTGATTGGAATGTTGTACAGGTGGAACCAGAAGGGGAGTTCCTGCCAGAACCGCTTCAAATATTGGAGCGGGAAGAAATTCAATTGAGGAACCGAACGGTAGAAAGAGTAAAGGTGCAGTGGAAGCACTTTACTGCTGAAGAAGCTACCTGGGAAAGAGAAGCTGAAATGATGGAAATATATCCATATTTGTTTAAAAAAATGAACTCTAGTAGTTGAATAACAACACCGAGGAAGGTGTTTATTTTCAGAGGGGGAATATGTAACACCCCCAATTTATGTGTTGAATTTCAAAGCTAGACATTTGAACTTTAATCCTAAGGGGAGTGGACCCCAAAGGATAAATATTTTGTGAATGTAATTAAATATTTCATTTAGTAAATGAATAAAATGATGTTGTGCAGATTGACCAAAATGAGATTTTGAGATCACTTGCTAAATCCATGAGGATGGATGAGGCAAATATTCCCCACAATCTTTCAAATATCCTTGAAAGAAATTATTTCTAAAGTTAGATTTTTGAGGAAAAATCCGAATTCCCCAATGATGAGGAAAGTAGTTGGGAAGAGGTAAAAAGTTGGAAAAGCTGGGGAAAAGCATAAAACAGCTTTAAAGAATCCCTAAAATGGGAAGCCTAGGCAAACAAGAAGAAATGCATCTTGATATTTTGGACGCAGAATTAGAAACATGCTTTGGGGAAAAATAGCTTAAATAAGCTGCTCTTAAACAGATTAGAGGTTGATCTACTCTAGGAGGTGATCTCAGCTTGGGGGTGAGTTCTGGGAGACAAAAGGACTCTAAGGTTGGGAGGTTAGTCGACTGCATGAGTGGTATGTCTTTAAATTCATTTATGTGTTTACTTCATATAGTATGAATTGGCTACATATAAAAGTTGATTTTATATTAGAATTATAAATGCTACATTTAACAGAGTTAATCATAAGGAATTCACCTTTTTAATTTTGTATAGTTGTAGAAAAGAAATCTGTAGAGTAGAATCCAACAGAAACTCTAAACTGAGGATGGTTTAAATCTGTGGATACCTACTTCTCTACAGACAATTCAACTGTAACCTACTCCTGATCTATTAGTATGCATTTATATGCATGAATTGGTAAAACGAGGAGAAATTCTCCAGAATCTCTCAAGAAATATTTAAGTTAAATCTGGGGATTTCTAGTGTATCATAATTCATAAATTGTAACTTCAATCTGCTTCTACATGAAATGGAATACATTATAAATCTACAAACAGTGAGAAAGTAATGGTATTCATTTATTTAATTACCAAGTGAAGAGAAGAGGTTCATAATCAATTCAACAGCTGTGCCTTGCAACATTCAAACTAATTACTATTCCTTTGATAAGGATTGTATGAAAGAGTAGACAAATTTTAGTAGTGTATATTTATTATACATCACTAGGGAACTACACAATATAAACAACTAGATGTCTATGAAAAAATATAAACAAAGTAGTACCTGTATCTCATACAGGCTTAAATAGATATATATATTGGAGAATGGGTACACAAACCAGATGCATGAAAATATATATATAGGCAAGTATCAGTACAGAAATTCAGTCTAAACCTGGGTATGGTGAGACTGTTATCTCATGGAAAATATATAGCAAAAGCAATCAGAAACATCTAGCTACAGGAAAAATTTTAATTATGCATAAAAAGTCCAAATGGAAATATAACTCTCCAAAATTCTTGAGAGGTTTTGATAAGGGTTATATAAAATATAATTATAACAAGTAGCCATGAGTCACTGCATAATTAACAAAAAACGGCTTTAAAGGGACTTACATAAATAACAGTCATTACGATGATAAGCCATTTAAATGAGGAGTAACTCATTATTTTAATCATATTAAACAACAACTTTCATGCGAAGTAGCATAAATACACCCATAAATTAATAATCTGTAGTTTGCAAAATTTCTATGGGAAGCAAAAATTGTCAGGACTCAGAAATAAACACCTTCGGTACACAACCAAATAAAAACAAAGGGGACCGAGCTCTCTCGGACTCGACTGAAACTTAGATCGTGTCCCCAATCCAAAAGTTTAAATAAATTGAAGAACAATAGCATGCAACTGAACTTAATTAATAGTCAGTCTCTGTCAAAGTCTAGGACTTCAATGAACACTATCTAAAACCCTAAGGAACGTTAACGAAGGTGGAGAAGTAAGATGAAACAATGCTATGAGAGGATAGCTCCCTTCCGTCCATGAGTATACCAACCTAAAAAACCAAGAGCCGTGGAAATTAATGCCAATTGACATGTTTAGCTCAGAGATTTCCAAGAACGAAATTCGCATGGCCTCTACCCTACCTGCAGATACTCATACAAGGTAGTGGAAATTTTGTTAGGGATACTAGTAGGAAGAATTCTTGCAAAAAGGAAGGGAAACGTATACAGAGAAATAAATCAATACCTGACAAGGAGGTCCTCTCTCATTCGCGGAGTCTGCCAAAGAAATTGAGATAGAACGTAAATGATTCGAACACTAGAAGGAAATAGAGGAAGCAGAAACACATCTCTACTGACAAAGAAAAACCAATCGATTCTTACCTAGCAGGATAGAAGGAGCGTGAAATCAATTCACCATTGCTCCAAGTCCAAAAGACAAGTAAAATTTTAACCTATTCCGAAACGTAGGCGTGTCGGCATCACGTATTTTCAACCTGTCACCAGATGGAATCGTAAGGGTGACCAATAAAACAAATTATATACAAGAGAAACATAAAGTTCTTACGGTATGGGAGTAAGAACATATAGTGCCATTCTCTGTGTTAGTGTAAGCAGACGCAGAATATGCAAGGAAAAAAAGAAAACTCAGGCAAAATACTTCCATATGCATGTGTTATAACGCTCACAAGATAACACTTCTAAAGCTTGTAATAATTTACCTGTAATGTGATATTTCGATGAAGAACTCCAAGCCTAGAGTATACGAGGGCTTGCGTTTCCAACACGCGGAGGCTCGACATCACCATTAACGAAGAAAATAAACCCCAAACGAAGGCCGAAAGAACAGTTGGAAAACTTCATGGAACAAGCTATACCGAATCCAAAATTTGAACCCTTAATGTACCATTGAAATCTTAGTCGTCTAGATGGCGAACGATCCATGGTGAGGCCACGGATCACCAAGACGAGAGGTGTAATTAAATTTCAATTAAACCGGTTGTTCGACATTAAGTTGAACAGGTATCAAAGGAGGGCCACGACAGCTATGCTCGTGCCGTATTGATTTATGAGGTTCCCAAGTCATCTGGCGTGGCCATGAGCAACGCCAAGCTGGATACAAATTGCATGAACGAGAAGGGACTGGAATTCGTCTCAAATCGAAAAAAAAATATTTCCCTTGATGACATGGAGCCTGCTAGCACGTATCCATTCCCACACCAAACTAAAACGCACTTGCAAAGACGCTATACTCAGTCAATGAACTTACACGTCTATCTTCATATGCAAATTGAGGTGCACGACATATGCAATAAACGTATGAAAATGATGGCTCACACCTGGTGAGGATTCAGGGATCCAAGTGACGTAAATAACCATACTTTATATATAATACTATTATAATTATAATACTATTATATAATATATATATAATTATAGTATAGTATAATTATATATATACTAATAATATATTATACTTATATATATTAATATTATAGTATAATATATATAATATACTATAATATTATATAATTAATACTTAATATATTATATATAATTATCTAATATATATTATTATATAACTATATCTATATTAATATATATAGATATATTATATATATTAATTATATATTATAATATAATACATATATATATATATATTATTATAAGTATATATATCTATATATATTATATAATTATATATATATATTATATTCCTAACCATTAACTATATACCTAGTATATAAAATTAATATATAATTATACATATATATTATAATAATTATATTAATATATTATAATTATTATTAAATATATATATATATATATATATATATATATACTAATAATAAGTATCTATATATATAGGGTACTAATTATAATATATTATAATTAATTAATAGATATATATTATATAATTATTTAAGTTATAATAATATTAAGTTATTATAATTAATATATCTATATAGAATAATATTGAGAGATTAGTATATATATCTGTTGAGAGATTGTCACCATCGAAACATTCAGATGATTATGAGAGACCGAGAAGCCACCACAGTAAATGACATAGCCAGAAATATACCAACTATCAGTGCAGCCTTGGAAAAGCGACAAGCAGAACATCAAGCTACCATGGTTGAAATGGAGGGTAAGATTTATGACCAGTCTGTTACTAGTTAATAATATATATATAATATTATACTATATATATATTATATTCTTAATATAATATTATTAGTTATATTAATAATATTATATATATTTATATAATATTAATATATATAATTATAATTAAAGGAGTACGACATTTTCATATATTATAATTATTATATAACCGGTATATATATATATATATATTAATTATTATTATATATATAATATTAATTATAATTATTAATATATAATTCTAATATATATATATATATATATATAATTATAATACTATATATATATTAATAATTATATTAGTTACAACCAGGTACGACATACAATAAGTTCTATTGTGACCTGAGTTAATCATATTTCTGCCTCCATATGATTTATTTTAGATAATCCTATCCCTCAATTAAATGAATTTAGTAATTACAATTAATAACGAGGATCTTAGATTACTAGCTGAAATAGTTTTTCACCACTACCCCGATTTCCATAAAAGGTTACCTTATATGAATTATATATTACAAGTTATGGATGTCATTGCACTTGTTGGTATTATTCCTAACTATTGTGCGAATGTAGGGTTCGAATAGTATATCCACATTAATCATCGAATTCGATATATCCTAGACATAGAATTTCCTTGTATTAATTCCAAGGTTTATGCATGTTGATTTGATTTGTTTCAATGCTCTCGTATCTTCGTACACATTGAAAGTATGGTTATTTACGTCACTTCGATCCTCGAATCCTCACCAGATGTGAGTCATCGTTTTCATACGTTTATTGCATATGTAGTGCACCTCAATTTGCATATGAAGGTGGACGTGTAAGTTCATTGAAGTCCTAGACTTTGACAGAGACTGAGTATTGTTTAAGTTAAGTCGCATGCTATTGTTCTTCAATTTATTTAAAATTTTGGACTAGGGACACAATCTAAGATTCAGTCGAGTCCGAGAGAGCTCGGTACCCTTTGTTTTTATTTGGTTGTGTACCAAAGGTGTTTATTTCAGAGTCCTAACAATTTTTGCTTCCTATAGAAATTTTGCAAACTACAGATTATTAATTTATGGGTGTATTTATGCTACTTCGCATGAAATTTGTTGTTTAATATGATTAAAATAATTAGTTACTCCTCATTTAAATGGCTTATCATCGTAATTATTGTTATTTATGTAAGTCACTTTATAGCCGATTTTTTTTAATTATGCAGTGACTCGTGGCTACTTGTTATAATTATATTTTATATAACCCTTATCAAAACCTCTCAGGAATTTTGGAGAGTTATATTTCCATTTGGACTTTGTATGCACAATTATAATTTTTATTGTAGCTAGATGTTTCTGATTGCTTTTGCTATATATTTGCCATGAGATAACAGTCTCACCATACCCAGGTTTAGCCTGAATTTCTGTACTAATACTTGCCTATATATATATTTTCATGCATGAGGTTTGTGTACCCATTCTCCAATATATATATCTATTTAAGCCTATATGAGATACAGGTACTACTTTGTTTATAATTTTTCATACACATCTAGCTATTTATATTGTGTAGTTCCCTAGTGATGTATAATAAATATACACTACTAAAATTTGTCTACTCTTTCATACAATCCTTATTAAAGGAATAGTAATTAGTTTGAATGTTGAAAGGCATAGTTGTTGAATTGATTATGAACCTCTGCTCTTCACTTGGTAATTAACTAAATAAATACCATTACTTTCTCACTGTCTATAGATTTAGAATGTATTCCATTTCATGTAGAAGCATATTTAAGTACAATTTATGAATTATGATAGACTAGAAATCCCCAGATTTAACTTAAATATTGCTTGAGAGATTCTGGAGAATTTCTCCTCGTTTTACCAAATCATGCATATAAATGCATACTAATAGATCAAGACTAGGTTACAGTTGAATTGTCTGTGGAGAACTAGGTATCCACAGATTTAAATCATCCTCGGTTTAGACTTTCTGTTGGATTCTACTCTACAGATTTCTTTTCTACAACTATATAGAATTAAAAAGGTGAATTCCTTATGATTAACTCTGTTAAATGTAGCATTTATAATTCTAATATACAATCACTTTTATATGTATCCAATTCATACTATATGAAGAAAACACATCAATGAATTTAAAGACATACCACTCATGCAGTCGACTAACCTCCCAACCTTAGAGTTCTTTTGTCTCCCAAAACTCACCCCCGAGCTGAGATCACCTCCTAGAACAGATCAACCTCTCATCTGTTTAAGAGCAGCTTATTTAAGCTATTTTTCCCTAAAGCATGTTTCTAATTCTGCGTCCAGAATATCAGGATGCTTTTCTTCCTGTTTGCCTAGGCTTCCCATTTTAGGGATTCTTTAAAGTTGTTTTATGCTTTTCCCCAGCTTTTCCAGCTTTTTACCTCTTCCCAACTACTTTCCTCATCATTGGGGAATTCAGATTTTTCCTCAAAAATCTAACTTTAGAAATAATTTCTTTCAAGGATTTTTGAAAGATTGTGGCGAATATTTGCCGCATCCATCCTCATGGATTTAGCAAGTGATCTCAAAATCTCATTTTGGTCAATCTGCACAACATCATTTTATTCATTTACTAAATGAAATATTTAATTACATTCACAAAATATTTATCCTTTGGGGTCCACTCCCCTTAGGATTAAAGTTCAAATGTCTAGCTTTGAAATTCAACACAACAATTGGGGGTGTTACATATTCCCCCTCTGAAAATGAACACCATCCTCAGTGTTGTTATTCAACTACTAGAGTTCATTTTTTTAATTCGAGTAGTTATATGGATATCTTTCGATCATTTCAGCTTCTCTTTCCTAGGTAGCTTCTTCAGCAGTAAAGTGCTTCCACTGCACCTTTACTCTTGCCACCGTTCAGTTCCTCAATTCAATTTCTTCCCACTCCAATATTTGAAGCGGTTCTGGCAGGAACTCCCCTTCTGGTTCCACCTGTACATCATTCCAATCAACTATGTGAGAAGCATCATGCAAATATTTTTTTAATAACGAAAGATGAAATACATCATGAACTCTAAAATGGGGTGGTAAGGCCAGCTTGTAAGCCACTGGTACCACCCTTTCTAATACTTCAAAAGGACCACAATATCTAGGAGCCAGTTTTTCACAACTCCCCACATAGAGTGTTCTCTTTTTGGGTTTAATACGCAAGTACACATGCTCCCCCACTTTAAACTCTTGGTGCACTCTTTTCTTATCAGCGTAGTTTTTATGGCGATCTTGTGTTGTCTTGATGTTTCTTTGTATCTGTTTAACAACTCTTTCTATCTCTTGTAGAGCATCTGGTCCCAACATTAGTTTATCTTCTGGCTGGCTCCAGCTCAAAGGAGTACGACATTTTCTCCCATAGAGTGCCTCAAATGGACTCATTTTGATGGAGGATTGGTAGCTGTTATTATAAGAAAATTCAGCTAAATGCAAGTAGTCTTCCCACTTTGATGGCCTATCCATCACATACATTCTCAACATGTCTTCCAAAATTTGATTAGTTCTTTCTGTTTGACCGTCTGTCTGAGGGTGGTAAGCAGTACTAAAATTAAACCTAGTACCCATCCCTCCAAATAGCCCTTTCCAAAAAGCGGCTATAAACTTAGCATCTCGATAAGAAACAATTACCTTCGGAACCCCGTGGAGTCTTACTACCTCCTTCAAGAACACACTCGCTACTTGAGTTGTTACAAAGGTAGATTTCACTAGTATAAAATGGGCAGCTTTTGTTAAAGTGTCTACTACCACCATCACTGAGTCATGTTGGTGTTTGGTTTTGGGTAATCCTCTTATGAAATCCATGGAAACGGTGTCCCACTTCCATTCTGCAGCCGGAAAAGGTTTAAAAGACCCGTAGGATGCTGATGCTCAACTTTGACTAGTTGACATTCCATGCATCTAGTTAAATATTCTTCTACGTCTCTCTTCATTCCTGGCCAAAACAACTTCTTTTTCAAAGTTGTTAACATTTTCTGATATCCTGGATGTCCTGCATATGGTTGTTTGTGATATTCATCTAAAATCTCTCTTTTCAAGGACTCTACATTGGGAATATACAATCTGTTTTTGTAGCAGATCAGCCCTTTTTGGTTTTGAGTGTAATCAGTCTTCTCCTTCTTTAGTAGTTCCACCAATAATGTTTCATATCTTAAATCTTGGTTTGCTGCCTTTTTCACTAATTCCTCTAAGTCAAACTGGGCTCCAATGTTGTTTATATTTTGACAAGAATTTCTGCTTAAGGCATTAGCAACTTTATTTTCTTTCCCCTTGATATGTTTTATGTCCATATCAAATTCACTTAGAAAAGACAACCATCTGGCTTGTCTAGCATTCAAATCAGTTTGGGAAAAGAAATATTTGAGACTAATATGATCAGTCATCAATGTAAATTTTTTTCCAAGGAGATAGTGTCGCCACATTTTTAAAGCATGGATAACAGCTGCTAACTCTAAATCATAGGCAATATAATTCTGTTCATGTATCTTTAGTTTCCTAGATTCATAGGCAATAACTGAATTTTCCTGCAAAATAATTCCTCCCAACCCCTCTCTGCAGGCATCTGTACATACCACAAATTCTTTATCAGGATCTGCAATATTCAGTATAGGGGTTGTAGTAAGTTTTAGTTTTAATTGGTCAAAACTGTTTTGGCAGTTTTTAGTCCACTCAAATTTGACACCCTTCCTTTGTAATGATGTTATGGGATGTGCTATGGCAGAAAACCTCTCCACAAATCTGCGATAATAGCCTACAATCCCCATGAATGATCTCACTGCTGAAACATCAGTTGGTACAGGCCATTCTTTTATAGCCTTTATCTTTTCAGGGTCAACAGCAAGGCCTTGTTTAGAAATAATATGCCCCAAGTATTGGATCTTATCTTTATAAAATTCACATTTGCTGAATTTAGCATATAACTGGTTTTCCTTCAGAGTTTGCAATACTATCCTCAAGTGTTCTTTATGTTCTTCCTCACTTTTTGAGTAGACTAAAATATCATCTATGAACACAAGGAAAAACTTATCCAAGTACTTATTTAACACACTGTTCATTAGGGACATAAATGTGGCAGGGGCATTTGTTAAGCCAAAAGGTAGGACTACAAATTCGTAGTGACCATACCTGGTTCGAAAGGCTGTTTTGCTGATGTCTTATTCTTTAATTCTGAGCTGGTGATAACCAGTCCTTAAATCAATCTTTGAAAATACTGAAGCTCCTCTCACTTGATCAAATAGATCATCAATCCTAGGTAAAGGGTATCTATTTTTAATGGTCAACTTATTCAATTGACGATAATCAATACACATCTGAAAGGTTCCATCTTTCTTTTTCACGAACAACACCAGTGCTCCCCAAGGAGACACACTCGGTCTGATATAACCTTTATCTAACAACTCTTGCAATTGCATTTTCAGTTCCATAAGTTTAGGGGGGCTCATTTGATAAGGGGCTCGGGAAACAGGTACTTCTCCCAGCACCAGATCGATTGAAAAATCAATCTCTCTTTTGGGGGGAAGATGAGGGATTTCATCTGGAAAGACTTTTTTAAACTCCCTTACTACTGGTAAGGCATCCAACAGATTTTCTTCAGTTTTCTCTTCTATTTCTTCCACCTGTACTAAATAAACTTGGTACCCTTTTCTAACTGTTCGTTTTAATTGCAGTGCCGATATTTGTCTTACAGAGATAGGTTTTGGTTTTCCCTTGAGAATAAAATATTTCCCCTCTTCATCTACACAATGCAAGGTCTTGTCCCAACAGTTCATCATAGCCTTCTTCTTTTCCAACCAGTCCATTCCTATCAGCAAGTCATATGAACCTAAGGGCAGAATGTTCAAATTTACTTCTGTTTGAAAATAATTTAATTTAATTACTGTTTGGGGCAATTTATGTGTTACCTTCCTCTTGGTTCCAGTGGCCAGCGGAACCAACCATGACTGCTGAAATTTTTCATTTTTAAGATTACATTTTTCTACAATTTTTGGACTAATGTAACTCAAAGAAGCACCCGGATCAATCAAAACTGTAGCAGATTGGTCAGAAATCTTACCCTCCATTTCAACCATGGTAGCTTGATGTTCTGCTTATCGATTCTCCAAAGCTGCACTGATGGTTGGTATATTTCTAGCTATGTCATTTACTGTGGTGGCTTCTCGATCTGTCATAATCATCTGAATGTTTCGATAGGGAAAATCCCTCAACAAATGGGGTTCTCCACATCCCCAACATTTCAAGGGTTCTCTCATTTTCATTGTGCCCTCTTTCTTGTTGTCTCCATATATTTGTTTTGAGGCCACTTGGGACTGAGCAGTTTGACTTTCTTTGGGTTTATTAAAAATTTTTCGCTGATGATCCCTGCCAAAATTCCTCAAATAGGCTGGTTTTGTTTCTTCCTTTTGAATTCACTCTTATTTACCCAGCTTTTTCCCTGCTCAGTCTTTCCTTTAAACTGTTGATAGCATAATCTCGCTTTCCTCACCGCCTCGTCCATATTTTTTGGGTTATCAAACTCGATCTTCTCTTTATACACAACAGGAAAACAGTTCAGAAACCTTTGTACCTTTGCCTTCTCTTCCCTAATATAAGGGACATATCTCAACAGATTCATAAACTTAGTGACAAACTCATCAATAGTGAGTTGTCCCAGTCTAAGTTCATGAAATTCCTTGGCTTTATCATCATATTAATGTTCATTTAGATAGCGGTTTTTGAACTTAACCTGGAAATCTTCCCAAGTAACTGTCTTTTCATCAATGGCGTGAACCATTTTTGTCTCCTCCCACCACAAGGTAGCCTTACCTTGTAGCTAGTAAACAGCTAATCTGGCCTTAAGATTTCTTTCATATTCATATACCTGGAAGTATTTAATCATGTTCAGCAACCAAGCTTCTGCATCTTCCTCCTTCTCCCCATCATAGGAGGGAGGTTTGATCTTTCGGAATTCCCCCTGTAATTCCTTTTTCTGCTTATACTGATGCCTAACAGCATCCTCATCCTCAGACTCATCAGTCTTCCTCTTTCCGGAACCTTCGCCTTCTTGGCTGTTCCGTGAAGTTAGCTCTCTGATGAGCTTTTCCTGCTCCTTACTGGCTAATGACAACCTGTCATTCTGGCTTCTCAACTCAGCCATTTCTCATTGCAACCTGTGCAACATAGCCATCACCGGAGCGTTGGGATCTGGTGTACTATACTCATCACGCAGATCCACATAAATTTCTTCACCTTATGCCATTCCAGCACCACTGTACATTACACAACACAGATCAGTAAAATTTAAAGTTTTTCCACAATACTCATTTATACAGGGAACACACAGCAACAGTGAGCACCATGTCAACAGCCCAGTTTTTATAACTTGGGCTCTGATACCATTTGTCACATCTCCCTTACACTTCCCGATTTTTTTTTTTTTTCTATGGTATTCTAATCACAGGAATAGTTACAACCAGGTATGACATACAATAAGTCCTATTGTGACTTGATTTAATCATATTTCTACCTCAATATGATTTATTTTAGATAATCCTATCCCTCAATTAAATGAATTTAGTAATTACAATTAATAACGAGGATCTTAGATTATTAGCTGAACTAGTTTTTCACCACTATCCCGATTACCATAAAAGGTTACCTTGTATGAATTATATATTACAGGTTATGGATGTCATTGCACTTGTTGGTATTAACCTAACTATTGTGCGAATGTGGGGTTCGAATAGTATATGCACATAAATCATCGAATTTGATATATTCTAATCATAAAATTTCCTTATATTACTTCCAAGGTTTATGCATGTTTATTGGATTTGTTTCAAGGCTATCGTATCTTCGTACACGTTGAACGTATGGTTCTTTACGTCACTTGGATCCCTGAATCCTCACCAGGTGTGAGTCATCGTTTTCATATGTTTATTTCATATGTCGTGCTCCTCGAATTGCATATGAAGGTAGACGTGTAAGTTCATTTGTTGAGTATAGCATCTTTGCAAGTTCATTTTATTTTGGTGTGGGAATGGATACGTGCTAGCAGTCTCCATGTCATCAAGGGAAATTTTTTTTTTTGATTTGAGACGAATTCCAGTCCCTTCTCGTTCATGCACTTTAGGTCCAGCTTGGGCGTTGCTCATGGCCACGCCAGATGACTTGGGAACCTCCGTATTCAATACGGCACGAGCCTAGCTGCCATGTCCCTCATTTGATAGCTGGTCAACTTAATGTCGAACAACCGGTTTAATTGTATTTTAATTGCACCTCTCGTCCTTATGATCCGTGGCCTCACCATGGATCGTTCGCCATCTGGACGACTGAGATTTCAATGGTACATTTAGGGTTCGAATTTGGGATTTGGTATATCTTGTGCAATGAAGTTTTCCAACTGTTCTTTCGGCCTTTGTTTGGGTTTTTTCTTCGTTAATGGTGGTGTTGAGCCTCTGCGTGTTGGAAACGCAAGCCCTCATATAATCCAAGCTTGGATTTCTTCATCGTCATCTCACAGAGCAGGTAAATTGTTACAAGCTTTAGAGGTGTTATCTTGTGAGCGTTGTAACACATGCATATGGAATTTTTTTTTTTTGCCTGAGTTTTCTTTTCGTCCTTGCGTATTCTGCATCTGCTTACACTAACATAGAGAATGGCGCTGTTTGTTCTTACTCCCATACCGTTAGATCTTTATGTTTCTCTTGTATATAATTTGTTTTCTTAGTCACCCTTACGATTCCATCTGGTGGCAGGTTAAAATTTCGCGATGCCAACACGCCTGCGTTTCGGACTAGGATAAAATCCTACTTGTCTTTTGGACTTGGAGTGACGGTGAATTGATTTCCCGTGCCTTCTGTCCGGCTAGGTAAGAATCGATTGGTTTTTCTTTGTCAGTAGAGATTTTTTTCTGCTTCCTCTATTTCCTGCTAGTGTTCGAATTATTTACGTTCTACCTCAATTTCTTTGGAAGACTCCACAGATGAGAGAGGGCCTCCTTGCCAAGTATTGATTTATTTCTCTGTATACATTTTCCTTTCATTTTTGCAAGAATTCTTCCTACTAGTTTCCCTAACAGAATTTTCACTGCCTTATATGAATATCTGCAGGTAGTGTAGACGCCATGCGAATTTCGTTCTTGGCAACCTCTGAGCTAAACATGTCAATTGGAATTAATTACCACGGCTCTTGGTTTTTCAGTTTGGTATACTCACGGACGAAGGGGAGCTATCCTCTCATAGCATTGTTCCACCTTGCTTCTGCACCTTCGTTAGCGTTCCTTAGGGTTTCAGATAGTTCTCATTGAATTCCTAGACTCTGTTAGAAACTGAGTATTAATTAAGTTCAGTCGCATGCTATTGTTCTTCAATTGGTTTAGACTTTTGGACTGGGAACACAATCTTAATTTCAGGACTTGAGTCCGAGAGATCTCAGTTCTCTTTGTTTTTATTTGGTTGTGTACAGAAGGTGTGTATTTCTGCGTCCTCACAATTTTTGTTTCCCATAGAAATTTTATAGATTACAGATTATTAATTTATGGGTGTCTTTATGCTACCTCGCATGAAATTTTTTGTTTAATACGATTAAAATAATGAGTTACTCCTCATTTAAATTGCTTATCGTCGTAATGACTGTAATTTATGTAAGTCTCTTTATAGCCGGTTTTTATTAATTATGTAGTGACTCATGGCTACTTGTTATAGTTATATTTTATATAACCCTTACCAGAAACTATCAGGAATTTTTTAGAGTTATTTTTCCATTTGGACTTTGTATGCACATTTAAATTGTTTCCTGTAGCTAGATGTTTCTGATTGCTCTTTCTATATATTTTCCATGAGATAACAGTCTCACCATACCCCTGTTTAGATTGAATTTCTGTACTGATACCTCCCTATGTATATATTTTCATGCATGAGGTTTATGTACCCATTCTCCAATATATATATCTATTTAAGCCTGTATGAGATACAAGTACTACTTTGTTTATAGTTTTTCATACACATCTAGCTGTTCATATTGTGTAGTTCCCTAGCGATGTAAAATAATTATACACTACTAAAATTTCCTACTTTGCCAAACAATCCTTATTAAAGGAATAGTAATTAGTTTGAGTTTTGAAAGGCACAGCTGTTGAATTTATTTTGACCCTCTGCTCTTCACTTGGTAATTAACTAAATGAATACCTCTATACTCTATACAATTACTTTCTCACTGTCTGTAGATTTAGAATGTATTCCATTTCATGTAGAAGCATATTTAAGTTACAATTTATGAACTATGATATACTATAAATCCCCAGATTTAACTTAAATATTGCTTGAGAGATTCTGGAGAATTTCTCCTCGTTTTACCAAATCATGCTTATAAATGCATACTAATAGATCAAGAGTAGGTTACAGTTGAATTGTCTGTGGAGAACTATGTATCCACAGATTTAAACCATCATCGGTTTAGAGTTTCTGTTGGATTCTACTCTACAGACTTCTTTTCTACACTATACAGAATTAAGAAGGTGAATTCCTTATGATTAACTCTGTTAAATGTAGCATTTATAATTCTAATATACAATCAACTTTTATATGTAGCCAATTCATACTATATGAAGTAAACACATCAATAAATTTAAAGACATACCACTGATGCAGTCGACCAACCTCCCAACCTTAGAGTCCTTCTCTCTCCCAGAACTCACCCCCGAGCTGAGATCACCTCCACCATAGACCAACCAACCAATCTATTTAGGAGTAGCTTATTTAAGCTATTGTTCCCCAAAGCTTGTTTCCAATTCTGTGTCCAGAATATCAGGATGCTTTTCTTCATGTTTGGCTAGGCTTCCCATTTTAGGGATTCTTTAAAGTTGTTTTATGCTTTTCCTAGCTTTTCCAACTTTTTACCTCTTCCCAACTATTTTCCTCATCATTGGGGAATTCAGATTTTTCCTCAAAAATCTAAATTAAGAAATAATTTCTTTCAAGGATTTTTGAAAGATTGTGGGGAGATATTTGCCTCATCCATCCTCATGGATTTAGCAAGTGATCTCATAAATCTCTTTTTGGTCAATTTGCACCACATTATTTTATTCATGTACTCAATTAAATATTTAATTACATTCACAAAAATATTTGTCCTTTGGGGTCCACTCCCCTTAGGATTAAAGTTCAAATGTCTAGTTTTTAAAAACACATAAACTCGGGTGTTACATAAAAAATAGTAAAGTAAATAAATAAAAATGAAGTAAAAATAAATAAATTAATAATTAGTTAATGAAATTAAATAAATAAAAATTTTTAAAATAATAATAATAATAAATTAATTAGTTAATAATTACTAAATTTGCAAATCTCGTAATATAAAAATATATATAAAAATGAACGAAAATACAAAACAAAACAAAATTACCCGGCCAAAGCTGAGATCCAACTCTTACTTAATTTCCAACCATCATCCCGTTGAGATTCTTGGCATGTTGTTCAATTTCGATTGCTTCCCTTAATTTCCGATGGTGGAAGTGATCTACTTTGGCAACGACTTTGGAATCTTCAATACAAGCATATGACAAGATTTTTTCCATGTGCTCAAGAAGAGCCGAGACGGGACCGATTGTGCCCTAATATCTATGGCATGCTCCCTTCAGTACTCTGCCTAATGGATCGACCCGCTTTCTCCAATATAAGGAGTTCCACATGAACAAGGAATCAAATAAACCCCTTTCATGTCCTTAGGGTCGATAGGGTCCTTAAGAGATCCAAGAGAATTTCTAATAGTGCAGAGAGGATTGAAAGAAGCAGAGACATTATTCCTTCTAAGGACATGGGCAATTTTTTTCAATCGCCCCTTGGATAAATGGGAAGTGGACCTTGGAAATGGGATCCACCCAAGTTGATTTTTTCACTCAACCCTTTATATTCCTTTCGAAAGGCTTTAACACCTAGAGATATGTTGTAACCATTATTTTCAAAAATGTTAAGAAGATGGGACTTATCCGACTCCAAGGAGTTGTCATCGAGAGATTCTAAGAGCACGAGTCGCAAGAGTACACAAAAAAACCAATTTTTTGAGCAAGAAAATGATGGGAACAAGCATGGAGGTATTGTTACGTGTGGGTCTTCTTGTGAAAAACCCAGATGAGAAATGGACCCATCCTCATTCCTCGAGAGAAGGATATCAAGGAAAGGGAGGAAACCATCAACCTCCACTTCCATCGTGAACTTGAAGGAATCGGAAAGCGAGTTTAGGTGCCCAAGGAACATATCTAATTTCTCCCAACCATGGGGCCATATGATACAAGTATCATCCATGAGACCTATTCCACTTCCTAGGTTGAAATTTAGCCGACGCTAGGGCCTTTGATTCAAAATCCTCCATAAATAAGTTAGCAACAATGGGGGGAAAGAGGGGAGCCCATCACAACACCACATGTTTGCTCATAAAACTCACCTTGAAAACTAAATAAAGTCGAGTTGAGGCAGTAGGTTAACCCACTTAGAGGTGTCTTCGTTAGAGATTCGACTTAATGACATCAACGGCCTCTTGGATGGGGATTTTGCTAAATAAGGAAACAACATCAAATCTAACTAAAAAGCTCACTAGGTTGTAGCTTGATGTTCTTCCACTCCTTGATAAAGGAAGTCCGAGTCCTTAGAAAAGGAATCCCGCTTGACGATACAAGGGGGTTTAAGCTTTGGGCTAAGAATTTAGCCAAATGATAAGAGTGGACCACCTATTGTGTTAACAATAGGTCTCAAAGGGGCACCCGATTTATGAATATTTGGGAGACCATAGATCCCGTGGGGTAAGGAGATTGCTCTCAATAAGTTTCCCTAGAGAGAGGATTAAGAGAAGAATCCGACTTTATGGCAAGGGAAACATCCCTGCAAACCGATCTAAGGGGATTCTTAGTAAGCTTAACATAACTACCACTATTAGACGGATGGTCAACTGTACCTGTCGACATAGTCGCATTTATCCATAATGACTATGGCACTACCCTTGTCTCCGCCTTAAGGATGAAAATGTTAGGGTTGTCCCTTAGGGTTTTGAGGACAAGAAACTCGAGCTTACTCAAATTTCTTTTGGGAGGCTTAGCCTTCCTAAGAATAATGGAGAAGTCTTGCCTAATGGTCTCGTTAACATTATGAGGAAGATCCTTGATGCCATATTCGATGTTGCAAATAATTTCATCGAAATGGGATCTTCTTCGAGGCAAGGGAAAAATTAAGCCCTCTATTAAGAAAATTGAAAATAAAAAATATCAAAAGAAAAAACTAAAAAGATTAATTACATTTTTTATATTTATTTACCTCATTAATATTAAGAGGATTATTAATGACATAATTCCTAATATTATTATTAATATTAATAAAATTATCATGGTTAAAATAAATCTCATTAACATTATTAAATACCTTACTAAAGTAATATTATTTTTATTTTTATTGTTAATATCATAAATTTTAATAATATTTACGTTAATATTTGAGTCCGAGTGCATAATGTTATTATTACTAATATAGTTAATGTTGCTTTTATTTAAAAATATATCCTTGTTATGAGAACAATTTCTAGTAGAACTAAAATAGTTAAAGTTGTTAATATTTGAGTTAAAGCCCATAATGTTATTATTACTAATAAATGTAATGTTGTTTTTATTAAAAAATTTATCATGGTTATCAAAACGATTTCTAAAAGAAATAAACTAGTTAAAGAAATTAAGACTAGCAATTGCACCTAATGTTGCAAAGGAAACGCCTTAAGGAAGAAGCTAGAAAGAAAGCAACTATAATTAATTTGATGTGACCTTATATTTATGTTTAGAATGTGTACGTTACAACCTTGGTATAGAGAAACAAAAAATCTCCTTAAGTCATGGCAGTAGGTTTATATATCTCGTCTCGAGCAACAGAATGTAACCGGACAAAAATATGCGGATGTACTTTCTTTTTCTATAATAAAAGTGTTTTTTTCTTGAGAAAAATCTAGTTCTTATAACTTTAATTAAAAAAAATTATATAAAAAAACTCTTATAAAAATTACAAACTATTTCAAGCTCTTCAAAGTGGTTTGCAACTTTACATTAGATTTTTACATTTGTAAATTCAAATTCAAGATGAAACATATAGTGCTTAAATTGGCTAAGAATTTTACAAGACGCTACATCTCACTCTGTAGTCACCAAAATTACGAGAAGGGCACTTTTTTTTCCCGAAACCTCTAGTTGAAGATCATTCAAATTGAAAAACTACTTCTCTTTCCTTTTTTGTCACTTTCTTCTTTTCACTATAGACTTTAAATAAAGTGATCTCGCAATAGCTACTAGTTGGAATGCTCGTATCCTTCTTATAATGTGGATTGGCAATTCATCATCAAATCTTTTCATTCATGGGATTGTTAAAACCTTTAACAGGGAGATATTTTTTTTTAAATTAATATGTATTGTAAAGGTCTCGAGGGATATTGAATTTTAGGATTGATTTTGATTGAGAAAAAAAAATCGAAGGGTCGAAATAACTTGATACTTCGTACCGTGGGGCATTAAAGTCCATACCATAACTTGGAGAAACTGTGCCATTGCCCATGCTCAAAATTGACACAAGTTAAGAATAATAGTAATAAATTGTTTTTTTCTCCCGTGAGGACAGTGGTGTCATTTGCCCACCAAATCTCAACGTTTGAAACACCCGATATTTGGATAGGTAGATACAATAAAACGTTGTGGATGGCGCTGAACCATTGAAAAATGAAATTGAAAGGGAATGGTCACCCACAGAGCAAGACATGAATACCGCAAGAGCAGACAAGCCGCACTCGATCCAAAGGCAAAAGAATGAATAAATGGTTTTGAAAATGAATAATGTTTATATTCTCATGGTTCCTTGATGCACATGAATACTAGAAAAAAGAATAGGACATGCATCTCACAAGCACAATGTTACAAGCATATACTGGGGCAATGCTCATGGTATAACGAAATTCATTTTTATGTAAGCCAATATAGGAAGCACTTTTGGTATTATTGCCATGGCAGACAAGTGAGTAGTGAGATCTCGTGAAGGTTTGGAGGGTGAAATTTTTGAGGCCTATGTATGAAACTTCACGAATCTTTCTGCGACTCACTCCTCAGATCAACGAAAGTTCGTTCCAAGTCCAGAGCTCGGTCCCCGGAACTTTCATTTTTGATTCTCTTGCTAGTCCGTTACATAAGTTGCAACCCTTCTCAAGAATTTGGCTTTAAATGTGTCCCACAAAAATTGGTATTTATAGTGATTGAACATTGCAAATCCTCTAGGAAGGTTCATATAATGATAGCCTCTGTCCGAGATGAAAATTATGGACTATGTTTATCGGGCTTTGGTTCAATGTCGATAAGAGAACGATAGATTTATGCCTCTTTGTTCTGTTCGCACCGGCAGTGTAACCTGCTATCACACCTTCATCCGGGTGTTTCTTCAATCCAGCATGGGCCAAAGCTATGACATACCAACTCTCGATTTCTCCTATTTTAACTAAGCCTCGAATATGCGATGTTGCATTATTGATTAGCCTTTCCATGATCGTAACGCCCGTTTGAGTAGAACCCGTTGACATGGTCTCATTCTCGAATGTATTCTATAGGATTCAGTAAATTCATCTACATCCATGAATGCCACCCATTCACATTCCCCGGCGAGCTCGCAATGCGCAATGGGAAAATCCAACCTCTTGGGTTTTAATCCATGGCCACATATGTCTACCGACATTGAAAGAACCCAAGGATGCTACCACTTCTTCTATGTTGTCATCATTGTTGTTATCATAAAGAAACCACCACCGGACACCTAGATAGCCATGGTACATGATCCATTCTCCGAGAAATGGAGCTTGGTTCCAAAGCATTGTGCAAGCACGGGACCCGATGGGGAGGCCTCAACATTTGCACAGACTTTCGAGCTCATCATGGATTTCACTTCAACCCCTAGCTACGGATGGAAGTAAACCACCTCCGGATCTCCATATAGAAGCCTTCATTCCTTCAATTTCCGGTATTTCTAAGCCATTAGGCTTCTCACATCCGATCACTTCTTGAGCAGACCCATCAAAACCTTAGTCTTGAAAACCTTGATGCCCAAATCCATAATGCCCCATTTCTTGAAATCCCCGGAATTAAGAAGACTCTGTCCAAATTGGAACCAAAAACACAAACAAGATTATCGAATCGAAATCCTCGCCTCTTCTCGTGTTCAATCCTTTGACGAACGTGAATCACGCTCGTCCGGGTTCTACTACCGCCTCATAAACAAGCATTCTCCATGCAAAATTCTTTGGATATGTAACTTTCGAAGGGACCGAGCATTCCATTTTCCTTGAGTTTTATAGTTAAGGTCAATCCCTCGGAGCAGATTTTGGTTGTGGAGGATGTGGGCACCTCACAATCCGCGTGTCTTGGTCTTTCGTATCCACAGAGATGGCGAGGAGTTCGGAGGCTTTCACCATACACACATTCAAACTCATCCTTCGCAAGGAAAAAACATCCATCACATGTTTTCAAGAGCAACAAAACATGCTCCCGGCAAAGTGACAAGATCCCGGACCAAAAGAGAGTTATCCTTGTCCACGACTCGTTCTTCAACTCGCATTATTTTTGGGCAGGGAGTTGAGAATGATGTGCTTGGATCACAATCCTTCCTCCGTGTGGAGGGTAAAAATCTGCCACACAATGAATCCCAAACATCGAAACCTAAAACACTCGCATCTATCATCTATCATAAAAAATTGCAACCTAATTTTCCCATCAAAGATTAGCTTTCAAAGTCCCGCTACAAGTCCTTGGTCACCGAGGAAACAAAATACCATCCTTTGTCGTATTGATGTAAAAGTAAATCCCAAGATAGGGATATAGCAATCGTAATAAGATAGCATGCAACATCTTACATAACGACCCACAAGCCAAAGACAACCCACAAGGCATGACAATGAAATTGTGTGCCACAACCCACAAGGCATGACACCGAAATTATTGGTCATGTTATTACCGTAGTGAGGGACTACATTTTAGTACCACAATGAGGGAACACAGGGGACTTGCGCCCTAAAGGCAACTTCCGATTGGCAGAGAAGATGCAATAATTGGTTAAATGAATCAATTTATTCCTCTTGGACACCGAAGATTGGGACCAAGCATGTCTACGATCCATAAATAAAAATGTTCAAATCTTGAAGTCCTTCAATACCAAAGCACTCTCTTATCCGGGTACTTAACGGGTTTCTTTTGTCAACAAAAGTAAACACCTCGCTTTATCAAGAAGATTACATTCTACGTTCTCTCGATCAATAGGTTATGTATGTATTCATAGAATATGTAATAGTTTCTTCACATTCATTTGATATCACTATTTCAAAACTCAAGATAAGTCCCCCCGTAACCGAAATAAAACAGACATGTATCCATTTATTTTTTTCTCTATTGTCACTCTCGATCTATCGATAAATGAATCAAGTAGTCCTTCCCATGTATCCCAAACAAAAAAAAACACAAAACATGGGTTTTGGGATTCTTCCAACACCGTCTTTGTCCTAAGCCACCCAAAATAAAACACCCACAATATACTATTAATTTTGGAATTATCCTAACTCTATAAAATCCCAATACAGACATAAAGAGAATCATGACCATTACCATAGAATCGTCTAGTCGTCAAGAAGAAGTAGAGAAAAGCAAGTCCATAAATAACAAATTTCCACCCCAAAGCAATCTTCTCCCTAATCTCTCGTCGACCGCTTGCACTTTCTCCCAAATCTAGCAGAACCAATCTTCGCCGATTCTAGGGGAATTCTCGTTGGGTGTGCTCATAGGCCGAATCGTCATGACTCGCAATCTCTCTCGATAATGATGAAAATGGCGTTGTCTGCTACTACTTGTCCTTCATCCTTGAGGCCGGAATACTTGGTGGGTATTGCAATCTACACCGAATCTCCACGACCCTCGTGCCCGGAAGCCCCTGGATCAGTCCCCCACACCGAATTAACCGCGCCTAGATCGTTGCCCCCGACGGTCCTTGAAACATAATTGTATACAAGTACCATCAAAGACAAAATAGGAGTAATGTATATAGTACCTTCATACATAAAATACCCTTGCAACACGCAATGTGTTATTGGGAAAGTGCATCGCTTATTGTTGACGAAGTTGTTGTGCTACCAAACCCTTACTAATGACTTCAGAATTCCAAATCAAATGTGTGTAAATACTAAAACCTACTTCACAAAAAAACCAATCGAACAATTTCTCGATGCTCACATATATAAGTACTTTCCGCACTCGGGGTTTAACTTCAACAATATGGTGGCCACTTTTGACCTCCACGAGCTCATTTTCAAGCACACTCTCCAGATGATCTAAAAGCTCCTTGGATTGGCATGATCCAAAATCCGGATCAGCATCCCGATGATGCCAAACCAAAGCAAGCTTTCTTTAGCTTCTATGGTAGAACCATCGTAGTTTCAAGTATATAATTTCATAACGAGCTCTCTCTGTTTTCTTCCGATCAAAGTCTGCGATCATTATGAACTGATTCTCGCAAGAACAAAGCTAGAGAGTCGGAGAAAAAATCATTAATCTGGGTCATGGTTCACATGCACCCATTATTTGGCCCATAAATTGGCCAAAGAACAACAAGTATCGAGAAACCAAATATTCAATCGAACCTTCTCAAACCCCATTATCCAGAAAACAAGTAACATGAACTCTACAATATCATAAAGCTTCCGACTTTAACTCTAAAACATGATGAACTTATTCCACAAGAGCAAAGCAAGAGAGCGATCCGACCCTTGAGACCCCAATTATCCAGAACTTCCATACAGAGAATATTTTAGTCTTCGACAATAGTGTGAACCGAAAGCCAACTATCAAACATCTCTTAGAAAATAAGTAAATACGGAAGATGTTTTGACTCCAACGATCGTTTACACGATCCATTAGACAACATCAAGACTTTGCAAATTGCCTCCCGCAACGGGGAAAAAGAACCAGAAATCGTCAAGGATGGAAAAGTTACTTCCGAATATGAGAACTATTTTATTTATTTGGAAAAAATAAAACTTGCGATATATTACAGGGTTTTTTCAACACAGAAATTTACCAAGATGAAGAAATAATTTGCGTACATAATTATTCAAACTATATGAAAGACCTAGCCAAGTGGGTTAACCTAGCCCAAAGGGTTAACTCGAGCAGCTAGGTCACTGAATCAAGTCCCCAGGGCCGGCTGCCACAAAGTGAATATTGTGGGCCTTGATGTCCCTACCATGTTAGGTTGCCAAAACTCGCAAACCGTCTTTTACCCTCGAGTACCATCCCGGAAATGAGGAGTACGTGGTGGGTTTCCGTAAATGTGCAGCTCATCTAAAAAACAATCTATACAAGGACCAGAAGAAACCATTTATAGCCATGAACTACCATACACACTTCATTATTGTAAGAGAGGCAAAGAAATAACCAAAGATGGAAAGAGAGCCCAAGCACCCATTCTTGGGTTAAAAAAAGGCGATTGATTGAATTTTATCCATTTGCAACTCGTTATAGTATAGCACCGATCCAACCCTTGTTGGCTTGCATTTGCTCACACCATTTCTCGGACATGATAAACACTTTTGACAAAGCTTTGCCCACGCAATGTATCTCATTTCACGCCTTTTTCCGTGCTCGCATCCATGCACGAAGCGCCGATCCTCGCTACTCTCTCTCGCACAATCTACAGGGAAAAGAATCCCTTAGCCGAGGATCCATCCACGACCTTAGCCTCCCCTGTAAAAATTTTTCACCCCCCTTCTCGAAAAAATGATATGCGGAGTATCTATAAGGCTTATTCTCTTCATCCTCTACCCACTCTCTTCCTTTTGCACATACCTCACCGGCTCATGGTCTGGACGAGAGCTCCGAAGCACGACGCCGAAGGAAAAGACGTCCGTTTTTTTTGCGAAAAGATGCAGCTCTCTAAGTATTCCGGGCGCCATATAACCTCGAGTTCCGGTTATCTTCATGTTGGATCCTCTACACATGGGCCGGATACCCTAGTTCGAATCCCCTTGTGTGTCGAAAAATGTCCCGCACCTCGTATTCCCCGGCGAGATAACGGGCACCCAAATGGCATAATCGGGCTTTGTAGCCCGGCTCCGTTACGCACAATGCTCGCTTGAATTTATGTAATTATGGATGTAATTCATATTGTTGTCGTGGTGCATGTACTCCAACCCTTGCGCCACATCCACGACTATCCGCATCCGAGAAATCCAAGAGCCGAGAACCATGTATCCCGAGCACTTTGCTGCCCCACAGCAGTGCTCCCCGAGGTTCGATCCCCGGACGTACTCGGAGATCGGGATATACTTGGTCTCCATCGCGACGGGCTCCCAAGAGCTTGATTCTCGCCGGGCATGGTGGGTATTGCATATCTCTCCGAGCCGTGACCCTGAAATCCCCAAATTTTCTTCTTCGGTTTCTTGCCGTGACAGCCCACCACCTTTTCCCCGAGATCGCACTTCCAAACGGACGAATTTCCCGACCTTCCGCAGGTGAATTGCGCGGTGGCGTCTACGAGTTCTTTGAATTTGTAGAGATTGGGATTGGGCCGGGAGGGAACGCCCGAGACCGGCAAGCGAAGAAGCGGCGTCCCGTCGGAGGAGGCCTTTGAGTAGAGGCCGGAGCCAAGGCTTACGTCCGTGCTTGTACTAGGGTTTATGTTACATTTTGAAAAATTCCCGAGCTCTTTTGGAATGTCGCAGTGCCCATATTCACAAGAGTCATCTAGTATGGAAGCTATGCAATCGCAATGGAAGTTGCTTCTTGAGTTTTTTCCCTACCGATTCTGAATAAAAAAGAAGCCCTAGAAACCTTCCACTAACTAAATATTTGCAACTACTATTGTTTTTTTCATCCAACGGCTGAATATGTTTCAATCGTCTAACATATAATCTAACGAGTTTCACATTATGACACGATGCACATCAGCAAATTTTTTTTCAAATAAGGACGCCTTACGGTGTAATTATTAAATTGATTTTTAATCAAACTAACAAAGTTAATGGAATTAAGTTTATTCAATGTATAATTTATAGGGAAAAAATTCGTTAAGGAAATTAACGCAAGTAAAAAGGGGAGAGGGGAAGCCGAGGGACATAGGTCTCAAACTTACCAACGGAAGGCTCAAACTTACCAAACGAAAGAGAGGGAATCCCCGAGACCGGGGTGGTGAATGCATAATCAATCAAGTCGTTGGAGAGAGAACACAAAGAAGAGGACGGGCTAAGTTTTATGAAATGAGCGAGACTTATTTCATTCGACCGATTTAAGTTTCAAAGAGCTACACTCATGGTTTAGGGCCCAATCCATGTGCCTCAGCCTCTCTCGCTATCACTATATTTTACTTTCTTCCATTAAGCTAGTTTTCTTTTTCGTCATTCAATTAGTTTTGCTTCTCATAGTTTCATCGCTTCTTATTTTTTTTCTTTTAGTGTGCTCGCTATAGTTTTTCATTTTCTTGTGAGTGATAGAATAGAGGAGAAAAACCAAGAAATGTCGTGGATCAAGACCCCCTTCTCATCTCATTCAATAGAAATCGAGGAGGGAAAACCTTCCCACAAGACCAAAAACTACTCTTTGTTCACTGTTTTGTCACACGTTTCCTCTATTTTTTCGTACATGGATCTATAGTTTTGTTTGCATGAATAAGCATAAAAAATCCCCATGAAGAACATCAAGCCATCCCGCTTCATTTCCCAGCTCTGTTCTAACACCTCGAGCACTTTTTTTGTGCCTCCATTTCTCTCCTTCTTCTCTTATTTTTATCCATCACCCTTTTCATTCCCAAAAATGCTTGAAAAGCATTAGAATTAGACCTCCACCCCTTTTCTCCTCAAAAATCCCACTTGTCGTACCTCGCTCCATCGCAAATCGCCAGTGATCTTTGTTAACACTCTCTCATTCCAATCCCAAATGCAATATCCCGTTCTAATTCCCTTTGTTGCTCTTTTTATTGAAAAACATTCAAAAAAAATTAGAAACCACATTTTTTTTCCCTTTAGACTTACCATCGCTCCTCATCGTAGATCGAATTGTTTTTCCTGTTTCCTTTAAGACTTACTACTTCCAAACGTCGAGTGCGATATTGCGATCGCACTCCGCCACCGGTCCCACCACCACGTCACACATCGCAATCACACTTCACACCTTTTCCTTGTTTCTTTAAGACTTACCGCTTTCAAACACAGATTGCGATATTGTAATCACGCTCCGTCACAAAGCCACCGCCACGTCACCCATCGCAACCGCTCTTCGAACCTTTTCATTGTTTCTTTAAGGCTTACCACTTCAAATGTCGATTCCGAACTTCGCTACATCGCAAGTCGACTTTCACGCTTTTTGTTTTGTTCCCATTAACCGTTACCGCTCCAACCTTGCAACATTGTGATTATGATATCGCAAATTTCTTATCGCACTTCTATCCACTAATCATAACCCCTCCATCACATATTTCAATCATTCCACTATAAATCATATTGGCACCATATCATAAGTTTTTTATAAGGATTAAACCCCCCGCTTTCCACTCCTAAGCCATGTTTCATGTGTTAAGCCATCCATTAGCCTCTTTAGCCCTTTTTTCTTTCCTCCAAGGTGCAAAATAAACACTTTTTCAACTAGGATTAATTCATGGATAGCATAGTTGCATGGGTAGAAGCATGATAGAGAGACCATAGAATAAATAGAATGCATTTAGTCGTTTCGCAATTTAAGTGTGGTTTAGAATTAGTTTCCTTTCTGCCATTCATTTTCAACAAGTTAAATTAGTTTCCTTTCTATCATTTCCTTCCAACAATTTAGTTTCAGTTCTTATCATAGTTTCAAAAATAACATCCTTTCATAAAGAATAAGAGGATGACATGAACAAATTGCATATGATGTGTATATAGCATTGTCACCTCGAAGTTTGTATGAACCTCGGGTTGATAAAGTAAAGTAGGGAAGCCCCCGGGAGTTGCATCACACTTGGTGCAATACCGGGGCTCACTGTAGTGGTACAGTGGTGATAGGTGTTGCCTCAGTCGTGATCATGCTCCCATGCATGAGACATGAGCAGAGGAAATAAATGTGTATAGCCATTTGTAAACATGAACATGGAATAGTTTGGAAACGATGGGATTGTTTATCATCAAAATGATGTTGAGAGTTGGCAGCGTAATTAGCAAGGAGATGAAAAGAGGAATTCAGAGAGGATAATGTCTACTCAATATGCTAGGATGGCTATTTTAGAGATCCAAATGGGAACTCGCGTAGATATTAAGGGCGAGTGTATCGGTGTAATTGGAAAGAAGAGACCGCAAGCATTAAGTTCGGATCTCGACAAATCATTTTATCCCCTCCAAAGTCTCGTGAGAATCCATGTCTAAGATTTTGAATTCTCAAATCCTTCAATTCTATGGTAGGCCCTAGACTTGTTTGAACTCATCGAGGTTGAGGTATTTTTTTTCTTCTTTGGTTGTGTTTAATTTCTTGGATTCTAGGGTTGTAGACAGTGAAAAACTGAAATCAAATGCCAAATGAAAACCCTCAAATCCTATTCGGGAGGGTGTCGAATTCCCTAGTAGAAGAATGAGTGGGGGAATGATGATATGTCACCTTTTTCCATTCATAAATTTAAATCTCACTTGAGTACACTACAAGCATAGTCGATTAATAATCTATCACATTGCAAGTTTGCCAATCAAAGAAGTGTTGAAATTAACACCAAGAGCCAAACCTTATAGCTATGCCAATACAAATAATTAAGTTCTAATATATATATGAATATTAATATGTACTCATAAGTCACATGAGGTTGTAATATATTTGTTATATATATTTACATTTAATATAAGGTGTTTATTTGGGTGTAGTAATTAACATTTTTTTTATATATGGTGAATAATGTGAAGCATGTCACACCACAATACATGTTAAATGTTTACATTTACATTTACGTTTAAGTTTTTTACATAAATTTTGGTGTGGATTTAAAAATAGGAAAACACATCCTAAGTAAAAAAAAGTCGTAAGTTAATTTAAATCTAAGTGTCTTTCCATTGTTATTTAATATTTTCTCGTATCTTTTTTGCTCAATAAATTAGATATTAATTTTTACTTAATAGTTCGATTTTGAGATTTTGTGTTTATTATTAAAAAAATGAAACCCAATACCAATTATCCATCATCCAAAGAGTGTTACACAACTTCTCCAAGCCAAAAAGAATTAATTGTGGTACAATATAGATATAATGTTACATAGTTTTCTAAATAGGCTAACAAATATGCCGTACTCTTCTAAAAAAGATGCCCAAAATGATATGTACTCTTCTAATGGACATCAAAAAAATGATATGCCCTTCAAAGTTAAAGTTATTTATGGAGTAAATATAAAGAGGTTTATATATATATATATATATATATATATATATATATATATAACATTTATTTACCATAATTTTACCATAGTATTTGGCCCATAGGCTTGAGGTAAATAAAACTTCTTCTTTTTTGAGTTTTTGTAAATATAAAAAGGTTTTTGGCATAAAATATAAAAAATAAATTTTATTTATTTACCATAACTTTTGTTTATTTATATTTATATTTATTTACCATACCTTTTTTTTAGTATTCTATAGCTCTTGGGATTTTAAATTTATATTGTATTTATACATAATAACAATTAGATTGATTTTTAAATATGTCTCACATTAAATAAAAAATTTCAAATGTTAAATGTTAGAAATTACATGTTAAAATTTTAGGTTTACATTTACATGCACTTTTTTACATGAGACCTACCCATGTTAAATGTTAAACACTACATGTTAAATTCTTAGATTTACCTTTACATTTATTTTTTAAGTGACATCTACACCATACATGTTAAATGTTTAATTTTACATTTTCATGTAAGTTTTTACCCCGACATCTAATTTTACATAAATTTTGGTGTTGATTTAAATGTGGAAAAGAGAGCCTAAGTAAATAAAGAATTTAATTTAAATCTAAGTATTTTTCCATTGTTCTTTAATATTTTCTTTTTTGTATCATTTTGCACAATAAATTAGATATTAATTATTACTTCATAGTTGAGATTTTGAGATTTTGTGTTTATTATTAAAAATTGAAACTAAATACCAATTATCTCAGTGTTACACAACTTATTTGAGCGGAAAAGAATTAATTGTGGTTTTAGAGATATAGATATAAGATTACAAAGTTTTTTTTAAATGGGTCGACATATAGCATTATATTGTTCACACAACTTCTTTGAGCAGTAAAAATAATAAATTGTGGTTTTTAGAGATATAGATATAAGATTACAAAGTTTTTTAAATGGGCTCACAAATAGTAGTGTATTTTTTCTCAAATGATGCCCAAAATGATATGTTTTTGGGTGATTAAATATTTATTTTTGACCAAACCGAATCACTCTATGTTTTTTTCTAATTACATATTTCATTTTAACACTAATATTTTCTCTAATAGAATCAAACTAATGGCAGCACAAGGTCCGAGAAATGCATATAATATAATGCATTCCAGCTTGAAAAAAAATTGTTTTTAAACCTTATACAATAATGCAAAGACATACAAACATTCTTAAGAAACAAAAAAATAGAGGCAATTCCAATCACATATTACACATATTTACTCTTGAAAAGTATTAAAACTAACTAAAACTCTATACAATAATGAAATACATATAAAGATTCTTAAGAAACATAAAATAGAGGCAATGACAATGACATATTACACACATATTTATTCTTGAAAATTAGGAAAACTAACTAATTGTTTAGTTCAACACCTCTAATTTTTTATCATCAATCTTCATATTTTACAATATGATATATATGATACCATAAAATCATCTAATATGTTAAATTGAATTATATTACAACCCCCAATTCCTTAACTAGAATTATAAACCATGTGCTAAACTACCATGTGCCACAAAAATCAGTAAGAATAAAAATTGTGTGAGAAACTATCATAATTTCTTAGATAAAATTACAAAACCATATGCTAAACTACCATGTGCAGAAAATCATTAAGAGTAAAAATTTTATGCTAAAAAATCACCAAAATCACATCCTAAAATAAATGCTGCTAAACAAATTTAGGTATGTAAAATGAGTATCAATAAACACATTAAATTAGTTTAAAATAAATGACCCTAAAACAAATTTAAGACATGTGAAATGAGTATCAATGAATACATTAAATTAGTTTATCCTCCACGTAAAAATGCAGAAATATCTGGTAATATCAAATCTGGTTACCTCTTTAAATATATATATATATATATATATATATATATTTGATAATATTTTTTCAGAATAGTTGTTTTATGTGAGACATAGGATAAGTTTGGAAATAGCATACTTTGCTTAAAAATTCACATAATCAAATATTTGTGAACTACTCACATGATAAACTACCATAATTTTTTAGTTAAAATTATAAAACCATGTGCTCAATTACCACGTACAGAGAATCCGTAAGAATAAATAGTAAGAATAAATATTGTGTGAAAAATCACAATTAAATTCTTTAATCGAATAAAAATTGTGTGATAAACTACTCTAATTCTTTACCTAAAATTATAAAACCAGTGCTAAACTACAATATGCACAAAATCACTAAAAGTAAAATTTGTGTGAGAAAAATTAATTATAAAACCAGTGCTAAACTACAATATGCACAATGCACAAAATCACTAAAAGTAAAATTTGTGTGAGAAAAATCACCAAAATCAAATGCTTAAATTCATTAATCCTCCACCGGCGCACAAGGTAATATCAAATTTCGTTAATCTTTTTCTGAATCGTCATATCAAATCTGGTTAATATTTTTTCTGAATAGTTGTTTTCCTGTGATACACACGATAAGTTTGTAGATAGCATGCTTTGCGTAAAACTTCAGTAATCAAATATATGTGAAGTACGAACATGATAATATCACGCGGGTACCTTAGTGTTCTCAAAAAGGGTTTGAGCTTTTCTACCCTGTGCAGTAAAATAAAATCAGTAAGAGTAAAAAATTGCATAATTTCTTAACTACCATAATATTTTTCTGAATTGTTGTTTTTTTGTGATACACAGGATAAGTTTGGAGATAACATGCTGATCCAATATCTGTGAAGTAAGCACATGATAATATCAGGCAGGTATAATATCAAATATCACAAAAGAGTTTCATGTTTCTAACAAAAAAATTTCAACAGACTGAAACCACTAGATTGCTGGCTTATTATGTATTTATAATAAGCTGAATCGATGACAGAAGACTAATGATTGGGAAAGTTCAGTTTTCCCTTTCGAGGATCTCGAACCTCTTCAGCCTGATACCTTTGTACGAAGTCACCCTCTTCCTCCCACTGCTTTTGGCTAAAGAGCTGTGCTTTTCGAAATCCTTCAAAGGAGCTGACCTTTTATAAATCCTTCAAAGGAGTGGAGGACATCACCTCATTTTCACCGCCTTTAAAACCCAACTAGAGAAAAAAAGCGTCAAAACCCAACCAGAGTGAAAAAAACCCTAGAAGCAATAGAAATTTCTTAATTTCGTTAATAGTCGAAGCTCACTTGAAAAAAATTGATACTTGAGCTTGAAAATAATCTTGCTGCATCAGATCTCTAAGCTTCAGTCGAAACTAGTTAATGGTCTCCAACTTTGGCTTCCTTTGTTTGCATAGGCTCAATCTGAACTGTGCAATCCTCCAAATTTAGCTTCTGCAGGACACACTCCAACGGAGCCGCATCTTACATATGCTCTTCTGTCTTCATTTATGGCGGCAGGGGATGCATGAGGTTTCCAAATATAGGGGAGTATTTTGGCGCTGCAGAGCTGCACCTGGCTGCAGGTTTAATGGCGGAATTGGTTTTGGGCGCCTTATGAATATTGAAAGCCTAAGCAAAGCACATTCTGAATATTGAAGAAGCACATTCCGAATATTGAAGCAGAGTGTTTATGAGAGAGCGCCAAATAAAATTAAAATATTCTGAATATTGAAGCAGAGTATTTAAGCTGGAGCGCCAAGTAAAATTCAAATTTCAAATTTGAGGGAATGCGTTCCATGGATGGATGGCTATGTGATGGTCATCCGACTGATCGCGACATGTGCATAGTCTCTGTCATATTAAACCCGCAGTGTGTCATACGAAACCGCCAGTGACTCTTTTTTGAACTCGCTAGAATTCGTTGCCGCAGACGGAATATTTCCGACGACATCTATTACCGGGCAATTCATCTACTTGTTGACTTGAGTTCCGTCGCTGGGTTGGAATGAGTCGGGAGTGTGTCTTTCATCGCATTTCATTCATTTATATGTTTCATGATTACATTCGTTTACGTCCGATAATGATTTGTAGCCTTAGTACACAAGTCAACAATGTTTGAGTATTCAGAAAAGGAGCTGTCTTGCCTCGAAAATATATATATTTTTTTAACTGAAATTTGATTATTTTTCGTTGTAAAATCCAAAGGTTATAGTGTGTCTTTCAATCTTTATTTTGAAATGGATTTACTACTTTGGGACCCCCAAATTCCATAGTTCGATAGGTAGTGGGATAATCATATGTCTACAAAGATAATAATATAATAGCTAGAAGGGAGTTTGAACTCAGCAAAAGGGAAATGATCGCAGACTCGCCACGAGTTGTTTTCCATTTGCTCACCAGGGACGAGAGAATCTATAGCTAGCTTGAATCCAACATATATAGGATTATGCTAGGCAATTGCACCAAATGTTGCAAAGGGAACGTCATAAGTCTAGCATATGAAAAAGAGCATATATGAAGAGTGATTCCTCACCATAGAAGTAGATTCTTTGAGGGAACACCCACCTCTGTTTTGGAGTGAATGCTTTCTTATTCTTCTAAAGGAGCAATTCATATTGGACATTCCCCATTAATTCAAATTCCAAAAGCATATCATTGTAGTATTTGATTTCCCAAAACAATGCAATGTCATTTCTAAAGACACCATCAAAGACATAAACGAGATTTGGGATATCTTAACATATTAGTATTTAAATGAAAAATTGGAGCAATTCATATTGGACATTCCTCATTAGTTCAACCTCCAAAAGCATATCATTGTAGTATTTGATTTCCTAAAACAATGCAATGTCATTTGTAAAGGCACCATCAAAGACATAAAAGGTGTTGTCATAAACAATAACATATTAGCATTTAAATGAAATATTGGAGAAATTAATCTTGGACATTCCTCATTAGTTCAACTTCCAAAAGCATATCATTGTAGTATTTGATTTCCCAAAACAATGCAATGTCATTTATAAAGGCACCATTAAAGACATAAACGAGATTGGGGATATCTTAACATATTAGCATTTAAATAAAAAATGGATAAGGTGTTGTCATAAACAGTGAAGCGTTAAATGAAATATTGGAGCAATTCATATTAGACATTCCTCATTAGTTCAACTTCCAAAAGCATATCATTGTAGTATTTGATTTCTTAAAACAATGCAATGTCATTTATAAAGGCACCATTAAAGACATAAACGAGATTGGGGATATCTTAACATATTAGCATTTAAATGAAAAATTGAGGAAAAGGATCGAGCTACATACTCGTAGATGTATATGGATCAAGTGGATTCTATCTGAAGCTAAAAATTTGGGTGAAGTTTTTGAAGTTTGGATGTTGAGCAACAATATTCCAATCACTATAATTCATCATGTAATTGGAGCTTGTGATAGAATTTTCACTCTCCAATACTCTTTTTAGTGAGATGTATTGCTATTAGTGGGTGATTAAGTCTAGCATATGAAAAAGAGCATATATGAAGAGTGATTCCTTACCATAGAACTAGATTCTTTGAGGGAACACCCAAAATTCTAGCATATGAAAATGAGCATATATGAAGAGTGATTCATCACCATAGAACTAGAGTCTTTGAGGGTATTGCTATTAGTGGGTGATTAAGTCTATCATATGAAAAAGAGCATATATGAAGAGTGATTCATCACCATAGAACTAGATTATTTGAGGGAACACCCACAAGTCTAGCATATGAAAAGGAGCATATATGAAGAGTGATTCCTCACCATAGAACTAGAGTCTTAGAGGCAACACCCACCTCTGTTTTGGAGTGAATTTTTTATTATTATTCTAAAGGAGAAATTCATATTCAACATTCCCCATTAGTTCAACTTCCAAAAGCATATCTTGTAGTATTTGATTTCCCAAAACAATGCAATGTCATTTGTAAAGGCACCATCAAAGACATAAATGATATTGGGGATATCTTAACATATTAGCATTTAAATGAAAAATTGGAGCAATTCATATTGGACATTCCCCATTAGTTCAACTTCCAAAAGCATATCATTGTAGTATTTGATTTCCCAAAACAATGCAATGTCATTTGTAAAGGCACCATCAAAGACATAAACAAGATTAGGGATATCTTAACATATTACCATTTAAATGAAAAATTGATAAGGTGTTGGCATAAATATAAGTGTGAAAACATAGGGGAAAAGGATTGGGTTACATACTCATAGATGCATATGGATTAAGTGGCTTGTAGTTGAAGATAAAAATTTGGGTGAAGTTTATGAAGTTTGGATGTTGAGCAACAATATTCCAATCACTATCAAGTGGCTTGTAGTTGAAGCTAAAAAATTGGGTGAAGTTTATGAAGTCTGGATGTTGAGAAACAATATTCCAGTCACTATAATTCATCATGTAATTGAAGATTGTGATAGAATTTTCACTCTCCAAGACTCTATGTAGTTGAGCTTGACATGCTAATGTATTCTAATTGGGCACATTTGAGAAGTGAACTATATTAGAGGAGATGTATTGCTATTAGTATCTTAACAATAATAGCTTTACACATCTCAATATTTAATAATTCTATTTTTTAGTAATATGATTGTTAAACTTTTGATACAAGAAACTTAAGCTATTTGTACATTAGAACTTTTATATCCAGAAATGAAATATTAATCTTCAAAAGAAAACAAAATTTAAATTTAAATTATATATGGGCTATTTAAAAGTGGAATGAATCTAAGTAAATTTGTTTTGTAACTATTTAAATCTTAACAATAATTGTTTTACACACAGCCATTTCTCTCAGTATTTAATAATTCTATTTTATAGTAATGTGATTGTTAAACTTTTGAAACAAGACACCTAAGCTATTTGTACATTAGAACTTTTATATCCCAAAATGCAATATTAATCCTCAAAATGAAGCAAAATAAAAAATTAAATTATATATGGGCTATTTAAAAGTGGAATGAATCTAAGTAAATTTGTTTTGTAACTATTTAAATCTTAATACTAATAGTTTTAAGCACCACCATTATTGCTCTCAATATTTAATAGTTCTTTTTTAGTAATCTGATTGTTAAACTTTAATAAATATTTTTCTTGAAATTCTAGATAAAAAATTATTTTAATATACAAATTTCTTATAATAAATTCTCAATATTTAATAATTCTTTTTTAGTAATTTGATTGTTAGACTTTAATAAATATTTTTCTTGAAATTCTAGATAAAAAATTATTTTAATATACAAATTTCTTATAATAAAATTTTTTAGTAAATATTTAGTAGAAAGGAAAGGTATTTATGTTTGTCCAAATAAAAAAGCAAATTATTTGGAAATAATATCCATAAAATGTGTTATAGCTAGAAAGTAATATTTTTCTTGAAATTCTAGATAAAAAAATATTTTAATATACAAATGAGTAAAATTTAAAAGATAGATAAAATTCCTAAGACTATTATTTGATTGCATATAAGTTTAAATCATAAAATATATATTATTATTTTTTTAACTTTATATAGTTTCTTTTTATAAAACAAATCCAAACAATAATTTTAACTATATATTAGTTTTTTTCAGAATATTTTAGAATCTAAAGTGATATAATTATATATTAATTTAATATTCTCATATGTTTTTTAACTGTGTGTCAGTTTTTTTCTAAATATTTGAAACTCTAAAGGGATATTAATTATATACTAATATAATATTCCCATATATATAATCACAAATGGAAAAATTGAAAAAAATCTAGTTTTAAATTATAACATTAGACCTATGTAATAACTATATTTTGAAAAAAAAAATTATAATACAAGAAACATAGATAAAACTATAATCTAATAATTATATTTCGAAAAAGAGTTCATCAAACCCTTAGATGAGAAAAAACAATGAATAATGCTCTAATCTAAAATAGATGTGTATTGAAAAAAAACTTGTAATACGTATTTTCTTCGCTGAAAGTTTCTTTTTCATTGATAATTAAATTCACAGGTGTCTTGTGATATGTATAATATGTATTTTCTTAGGTGAAATGTTTTTTTCATTGATAATTCTAAAAATATCGGTAAAAATTCACAAGTATCTTGTAATATGTATTTATCAACTTTCATGTCTTAAGAATGGATTCAAAATTTTGATTACGAAAGTCAGGCATAAAGGACAGTTAGTTATAAAAAAAGTTTGTTTAATTAAAATTAAAAAAGTCGATCAATTCTTAATTTATTTAAAAATAATAATTTAATGTTACATAACATATATATTACGATATATAATAAAAATATATATACTCACTAAATAATTGAAGGGAAAAAAATTCTTTATGGGTTTAAAAAAAATCGAGCATAAATAACTGTAAAAAAACT
Source organism: Pinus albicaulis (assembly GCA_034641835.2). Classification (NCBI taxonomy): domain Eukaryota; kingdom Viridiplantae; phylum Streptophyta; class Pinopsida; order Pinales; family Pinaceae; genus Pinus; species Pinus albicaulis. The sequence continues at coordinate 135,971 of JAXQQM020086340.1, forward strand.
TGTCTTTTTAAAATTATAAAAAATCACTCGAATCTTAACTTACTTAAAAATAATTGATGCGAAATGATATATATATATATATATATATATATAATGATCTATAATAAAAAAAATATAAAAAAATCATTTACACAGTTTAAAGAGAAAAACGAAAGTTATTAAGAACACATGGAAAAAGTTATTAGCATTAGCCGAGAAGGAAATGCAGCATCAGCAAATTGGAGGAAGCGAACCACATTACGAAGCATTGCACGGAAGAGAATTATAAATATTACAGTCAATATGCTTTCGAACGTTGCAAAAATTTTGTTATTCTGAAGGGAAAACAACAGAAACCTGCATCGTGAGGATAACCACTCCTAAATACGAGGTTTCCATTGAAGCTGAAAACAACAGATTTTTTCCACACTCTGAGCGCTGTGGAGGCACCTTGGAGAGCATATCGTTCGAGGATACCCGACGAACACTAGTTCTTGTGCCAATGAATCTTGGGACTCAAATTTTACACAGAATTTCGTTAAAAAATGGTAACTAATTAATACCGGTTTTCAATTCGATGGTTAAGATCATTTCTATCGTTTAACATCTAATTTAACGGCACACAAAAAGACACGTAGTATTGGAGGAGAGTTGTTCTCATATAAAACGCCTTACGGCGTAATAAGAAAATTACCCTTCCCATTATATAACCTAAAATGGAGATTGAACTATGAGAAATGAAAACCAATAAATCCTCTAGAATAGATTGTGTCTCCATCCACTCGTACAAACACTTACATGATATCGTTAAAGGGTATTTGTAAGAAATATTAGATTATACATAAAAGAATCTATGATTTAGAGAATTCAAAAAGTCCTTCATTGTGACATGCTTGAAACGAATTATCTTATATCTAATTCGGTCCACTCAATATTATTTTCAAATCTGTCATGCAATATCCTCAAAATTATTGTACCTACATATTTCAACATTACCCTACATTCAATCTAGCTTTTTCAACATTATTCTACATTCAATAATCCATATTAATAATGGAAATTCCCTTGATACGTATAATTACTGATTATGAAGAGCACTAGAAAAAAAAGGAACAGAAACAACCTAGTTCAAATAATCATATTACTAAGAGCATTAGAAAAACACATAATTCATTGATGACACCTTATTTTATTGATCAATAGAATTTACTCAATGCATTAAAATATTCAAGATAACACGACATATACATATATAGATAAATAATAATAAAATATAAAATAAATAACTTTACGAAAATTTAAGAAAATCTTGATCATATTTCTATAATCATAAAATTCACTTTAAAAGTGAATTGCAAATCCATTAAATAAATGGAAATTACCATCACATTTTTCTTTCGCAGTGTTAGGTACACATATAGTTGATAGTCAAAGTTAAATTACAAGAAAAAAAATTTAGTGGTGGATTAATATTAGTAAGTGATAATTTTTCATATTTTTTTAAAATAAAAATAATTTTTTATTTTTTATAAAAATATTTATTTTATATTAAAAATCACCAGAATTTTATATAGAAACTATATAAATTTATTACAAATTTAAATATTTTTATAAAAATATAACTAATTTTTTTACAAATTCTATATGATAAATTACTAAAATTCAATAATATTTTTACGCTTGAAAACAAATTTGCATCAACAAAATGTTCCTAGCTCATTCGATAACCAGGAGGAGAATAAAAAATTATCGAAATGCTTAACGTGATACAAGTTGACTATCTCTTCTTCATTCTATGGAATCTAGTGATATTATATGCCTTACAAAAACGATTTTATGGACTACCCTCTCTTGATTACGCTGTCAATGTGATCAAGTGCATCAACGTGATCAAGTTTGCCGACATATTAAATCTTTCGTCTATTTGACTATCTATTTCTCATTCTATTAAATCTACTGATATTATAAGCCTTATAAAAAAAATGTTGTGGATTACGCTCTCAAGGTGATCAAGTGTGTCTACATATTAAATATTTCGTCTATTTTAGTTTATTCGTTGTATGTTTAGCTAAGTTCTGATTATTATAAAATTATATTTAAACATCACCTCTTCATGATTTCACATCTTTTCACCCATCTCTACCATGGTAATATAGTAGAAAAAATGAATTTCAGAATGGTGTGATCAAATGATTTGAATGAGTCATAGCACCCCCTTTTTACCAGAGAACTATGCCAGCTTCATAAGGTGAATAAATCTGATTTTACAACGAAACTGTAAAAATAGACCGTACATGTAGGTCGGATATGGAACCATGGATCTTTCTAAGCCAAAATGTGATTGCAGATGTTTTCTCTCGCAAAGATTTCCCTGCGAAACCTAATTTTTATGTGTAACTAAATAATATAATGATTCAATATGTGTTTAGTGTTCGGGCAAATGCGTTGATGTTTCCGAGTTCTTGGGAGAGAGAAACATGACAAAAGATAGAGGAGCACTACCAACAACGAAGAAAACGGAAATAATTGTTTCACCATATCTATAAGTGAAGGGGGTAAAGTAAAAATTAATGGCTAAACCTGCATGTTCCTCGAAGAGAAGAACAGTTGGCTCAGATATCTCTGGTTATTTTGTATCACAATATTTTCAACGTTTTGAGTCAATTCCAGGACTTTTTGGGTTTTATTAGATATATTATTTAGTCAATTTTCTTTAAAATCATAGATTCAATTTTGTTTAAAATCATGTAGTAAGTAAGTTTTTTTTGTTTTAGTATATCTTAAAAAGTTTTTATACATTGAAATTAGATTTTAAATTATTAAAAATCACGATAGTAAGCGAAATTGTATACGAATCAAAGAGTACCACATTTAAAAAAAAAATTTTAAAAGTAATTTTTATAATTTGTATAAATTTTGTAATATTTTTTTATTATATTTTTTTTTTTTGGGTTGAAATTGAGTTTTCAAATTATTGTTGATAATAATGATGATGATTACCAGCTAATGTGGTTTATTAGACTTTAAGAGAGGAGAAAGAATGCCAATTAGATTCTTCAAAATCTTGTTTCTATGGTCAAAGAGAAGGGAAATAAGTGCCCCAAGATCGCTATAGGTGGGTTGGCTTAATAGGTCAAGGAGATTGGATATGTGGCAGATGGTAGGGAATTGAGAGTGAATATGAGTAAGAGTTGCGCAGTCTAAAATGAAGTGTTTTTCATCTTCCACTTGCTTAGAGTCAAGAATCTCACAAATTCTATCGTTCCAAGGGGCCTTTGGAATAGACCGAGGTTTGGTCTCACTCTGAAGCTCATGTGAATTAGTTCTTATTCTAACAATGATCATTTTTTTCTTATTGCTCAACAACAGAGAGAGATAATCAAGGGTGGGGTGATCAATTCCTTATAGTATCTTAGATTCCTTTTACCCTCGAGCTCCTAATCCTCCCACATCTTCTCTTTAAACTTGGAGGTAATAGTATTTTTGATATTATATTTTCTTCCCCTACTGAGCTTCTCCTTAATTCCCCAATGGTTGAGCCAGCACTAGGCATCCTTATGCCACCTAGGCTTGAGGCTAAGGTGACAGTTTTGACTACATTTAGAAGCAATTTCAGGGAGCCTTTTTATTATGATTTTTTTTTCAATTAGATTAAAAAATTAAAACAAATGCTATATAAACATGTATTATATAAAATGAGTTATAGTTTTTTGGACATGTGATATTCGTAAACTATGATAATAGTCCATGATATTATTACAAAGCCTATTTATAAATTACAATTCTAAAAAAAAAATTGATAATAAATCTTATTAATTTTAAATTATATATTAATTCTAATTAAAAAAATAATAATTTATTTCTATAAATTTAATAACTTTAACCATATATATCATTAAATGTACATTTTATTTAAATATCATTAAGTATTTAATTTATATAATTATACTATTTATTTTTAATACAAAACATAATTAACATCTTATAATCACTTCAACCATTAAATATTAAAATATTACAATTAATTTTACACAAAATTTATGTTTCTATACGATGATTCCTTGTACGTTGGTCTAACTCTATTTTGTATCAATTTTACCAACGCTGTCCGAATAAAGGCAAGTTAGTAGATTCTCTTAACATACTTTTATTTTTTAACATTCATTAAAAAAATAATCCCAATATTATTCACTCCAATGTCTAGTCATATGACATAATTGTCTCATTTTTCACATGTATGTTTTGTTGTGACTTAAATTGTAAATCACTCGTGACTTGTTGGCTTTTTTCCATGCCTTTAATTATATTTTTTATTATAGGATTTTCTAATTAAGTGAATAATTATGCTTACTTTATAATATAGTTTTTAAAATAATAATTTAATTATTAGTAATTATTAAATGTATGGTAAGATTTAAACTCAATAAAATATTTTAGAATATTTTTAATAATATATACAAATAAAAAGTTGATATTTATTTATAAAATAGTTATATATACATATATATAATTTTTAATGAAATTACTTAATTACTAAAAATGTTATATTTATAATACTATAGTGAGAATGTCGAAGAACGGGTGTCGAAAGTCTGCGATTTGAATTAGCAATAAAGTGATCTCACATTAAAGACTTTGGCTGGCCTCTGCGCTCTGCGCCGCTTTGCCTGGCCTCCTGCCCTGCGCCTCTGCATCTCTGCTCCCCTGCGCTTGGGATCCTCCACCCTTCGCCTCTGATCTGCACTCTGAGCTTTTGACCTTAAGGCTCTGGCCCTGTTGAGATTTATTGCATGGGCACTCCGGAGGCCCTCCTGGAGGTGACTGTAGCATCGACCCAGGCTCGTGCATTTGTTGATCTTATTAGTTCCCTGGGTCCCCCTAAATGTCAACCTACAGTATCTATATTCGTTAAAAATTTAGATGGCTTCCAATAAGTTTTTCTTCCTCCCTCTCTCCCTCACATGGCAGCTCCTTATTTGGCTGAGAAGGGTCTAATAGGACAGTTTACCGGCCTCTGGCCATCCCCGAAGACGGTTTAGAGATGGATTGAATGAAACTGGTATGATAAGATCGCTGGTAAAATCTCTATCAGGTTCTGTGGAAAGGGATACTTTACCTTTCACTCTGAATCTAAAGAAGACAAGGACTTGATCTTCAGAAAAGGACCCTATTTCATGGCCTCCAGGGGTTTATATCTCAAAAAATGGACTCTTGACTTCAATATAGAACTCGATGTGCTGAATGCTGTTCCTGTTTGGGTGCGCCTCCCACACCTCCCTTTGCACTGTTGGGGGGATGATTCTATCAGGTCTATTGGGAATGCTATCGACACTTTTATTGATAGGAGTGAACCTAAGGAGAACATGCTTCCTTGCTCCAGGAACTGTGTCGAAGTTGATTTGGGAAAAGGTATTCCAGAAGCTATCAAGCTCAAAGTGGACAATTGGACGAACATCCAACAGATTGACTAAGAGCACATTCCATTCAAATGTAAGGTATGTCACGAATACGGCCACATTGTTAATCGTTGCTCAAAAATTATTGATGTTGAATGCCAGGAATCAAGTCAACCATGGGATACTATTAAAAAAAAGAAATCTAATCTTGTTGCAAAGAATAATCCTCAGGATGCTTCCCTCGCCAAGCCCAACCCCCTACCTCCCTCCTCCTAAAAGGTCCCGGATCCATGAAACTTTCCCTTTGCCTCTGCAACTCCCTCATCAAACTTACTATCCAACCCCTTTTCAATCATATCCCCCCTGATGACGATCCCCCTCCTTTCAATCTTCCCCCTCCTCTGGATCCTCCCATCACCTCACCCCTTATTCACGATATAACCACATCTTCTCAAGATATGGCCTCCATTCATATCACGAGAAACTTTTCCAAGGAGCATGGAGCATCTCTGGAATCGCATAAGAAGCAGGGCCCTGGAAGAAAATCAACAAAATAACAACGACATGAAAATGCGCAAAAAGACATTGAATTAGGAACTAAAAATCCCATTGAAAATTATATATTGGGGCAGAATAATAGAGACATAGGACAAAAGGATCAAGGAGGGAGAGTAACTCTCCGAACTGACGTCATGCAATGATGAAAGTCCTCTCATGGAATAGCAGGAGTTTAGGGCACCCCTCCAAAGAAAAAGCTCTAAGGGATCTAATAAATCAAGAAAAGCCTAAAATTATCTTACTTCAAGAAACTAAACAAGGAGAAACAGATATGAGGAAAATAATAAGCAGAGAAAAGAAATATGATGGCACACTGTCGGAATCAAGAGGTTCCTCTAGGGGATTAGCTACTCTTTGGTCAACTAACACAAGGCATAAAAAATGCACTACAGTAAATCAAAATTGGCTCAAAATTGTTTTAGAAAATAACAGAAACCAACAAAGAATCATTGTGTATAATTTCTACAGTCCAAATCACTATAGAGAAAAAGAGTTATGCTAGAATTCCTTAAAGGAAGATATGAACAATAAAGAAAACAATAACATCATAATGGAAGGAGACTTAAATCTAATCCTACATGCGAATGAGAAAAGAGGAGGTTGTTTTGGGGATGATCCCTTCAGAATACATCTTGAAAACTTAATGCAAGGACAGGAACTGGTGGATATAACACCAAAGAACCGCAGATATACATGGAATAACAGGAGAATAGGAAAAGGAAATATTATGGAAAGGCTGGATAGGATCTTAATAGCTGTCACTCTCCTCTCACACTTCTCCTAAACTTCTACAAATGTGCTCACGTTCACTACATCGGATCATTATCCTATTACCCTTTCACTTTTTCATCAACGCCCACTTGGGCCTATTCCATTTAAGTACAACCCACTATGGAATGACATTCAGGTCGCAAATCAGCTGGTGTGAAATGTATGGCTTCAACACATTGAAGGATCGCCAATATTCATATGGGAGACTAAACTGAAAAAGAAAAAACAGGCTTTAAAACATTGGGTGAAAATGCACTATAAGGAACCAAACAAGATCAAAGTAGAAATCAAAGCAAAACTGAAGGATGTTCATACCATTATAGACTCTCAAGGCACAATTCAGGACATCCTTAATCAGGAAAAGGACCTCTACTGGTAGCTTAATAGTATAAACAGGAAAGAGGAGGAGAAATAGCACCTTAAATCTATAAATTTATGGCTCCAAGTTGGTGATAAGAATACAACCTTCTTCACAAACAATCCACCGTGCACAAAGCTAAAAACAATATTTCTTCCATCAAAGATGAAACAGGGAATATAAAAATAGATCTAGAAGCAATAAAGCGAGCTACAACCTCACATTTTAAAGACCTCACAGAGACTAGTATGCCTGAAGATTACTTAGACCTGCTTCAATACCTCTCGCCTCTGATCACTGAAGAGATTAACAACTCACTCAACAGAGACATAGTTGAATAAGAGGTCAAAAATGCTATCTGGACCATGCATCAGGATAAAGCCCCGAGACCAGACTGGTTTCCAATATCTTTGTATAGAGCTTATTGGGACCTCATTAAAAAAGACCTCATGAAAATGATACAGTGGGCACATCAGGAAAATAAAATTGGTGGATATACTAACTCTACCTTCCTAGCCCTCATACCAAAAGAAAATCGGCCTTCTAATTTTTCTAGATTCATACCTCTCTCCCTCTCCAATGTCTCATACAAGATCATCACAAAAATCCTGGCCACTCGCCTCAAGCCTCACATTAAAAATCTCATCTCGGATAATCAAGGACGATTAATATCTCAAAGACAGATCTCCGACTCAATCCTCCTTGTTCAAGAAGCTATCCATTCCAGCATATCTCAAAATGAAAAAGGCTTCATCCTTAAGCTAGATCTCGCCAATGCATTTGATAGGGTAAGGCACTCCTTTCTCCTTGTTGTTGTGAAAAAAATGGGATTCGATCAAAGCTTTCTCGACTTCATTAAATTCTACATCTCTGGGCCCTAGATATCTCCACTCATTAATGGAATACCAGCTCCATACTTCCAATCCACAAGAGGACTTCGGCAAGGCTGCCCCCTCTCCCCCTACATGTTCATTCTTATGTCAGAATCCTTCAGCAGAGCTTTGGATCATATGAGATGGGTGGGTCTCATAACAGGTATAAAATATGGCAATGGAGTTCGAAATATGAGTCATTCCAAATTTGCGGATGACACTTTGTTAATGGGAGGAGCATCCAATATTATTGTACAGTGTTTTAAAAATGTATTGGACATATTTATTCTCTTCTTTGGAGGCCTGATCAGCCACATCAAAAGCTGTGTCTATGGCTGGAATGTTTCTAGACAATATTTACAAAACATTACCAATATATTTGGGGTACCTTGTAAGAAAATTTGGGATCATTTTAATTACTTAGGTATGCTAGTAAGTATCAAATCCTTGAAGGCTGAGGTTTGGAACGTCACTATTGATAAAATGAAGAGGAAATTTCATCAATGGGGCTCCTGTTGGCTCAATCCCACAGGTCAACTCATCCTCCTTAAATATGGGTTATCCTCCCTTACCCTAGATCAATTCACTCTTATACAAGCCCCAACCATTGTTCATATTAAAAAGGAGGCAACCATGAGACATTTCTTATGGAAAGGAGGAAAGCAAGACAAAAAAAAATATAATCTCGTCAAATGGAATCAAGTAATACAAGATCAGGAGCATGGAGGCATTAGAGTGCGCTCTCCCAAACTCATGAATAAAAATTTTGGAGTGAAGATGGTCAGGAGATTCATCAATGGGAACCAGACTTGGTGGAAAAAAGTGCTGGAAGTTAAAAATTTAAATTTCGCCCTGCAGCAACTCCTGCAACAAGAAATCCCTAGTAGATCTTGTTCCAAAATCTGGTCTTCATGTAAAAAAGCTGCCCCCGTCCTAGCTCAAAATATTTCAAAAGTTCCCAAAGGAGGAAACTCTAGTATTATTGGAATGGATCGAATTATGGGAAAAAATCCCATCATGGAAAGGCCTGATACTCAGAACATTCTCCGCTACTTTAGCAACATGGGCCTCAAATTTCTGAGTCAATTTTCAAAATGGGATGCACAGAACCAAATGTGGATCGGATGGAACTTCCAAAATATTCCTCCTCACCTTGAAGAGGAACTCAGAAATTTTCAAACCCATCTAGATGGAATAGCTCCTATTAAAAAAGATAGCATCGATGGATTCCGCTAGGACCCTCCAAGCAATGCCTTCACCATCAACTCAGCATATCAGTACCTATGTAAAGAGAATTATCCAGTGCCAATATGGCCAGTTTGGAAGATGGTATGGAAGTCATAAGCAATTCCTAAGACAAAATTTTTCATCTGGACTATATTGAGAGGCAAAGTTCTAACTTCAGAAAACCTCAAAAAAAGAGGAGTTATAGGACCTTCTATTTGCCCAAACTGTCAAAACACAGATGAAATGATCCCTCATATCTTCATCTGGTGCCCCTTCACCATTCACTGCTGGACAAAGATCATCAATTATTTTCAGCCCAATAGCACTCCTCTGAGCTCTGTAGTTGAGCTTCTTCTTCATTGGAAAAATAGTTTTCCTTGGAAAAATAAGAAGAACAAACTCTCATGGATGGTTTGGAACACTCTTCCATATGTGGTCTTATGGAATATATGGCTCTCCCGGAACAACAGGATCTTCAGAGGCAAAGAGCCATTCTACAGGAAGCTCTGTAGTAAAACATGGAGTCTAACTCTTGAAGCCATTTTTGTTAAAATCAATTATAGGATCAATCCCAACGAACTGTGTGTGGAGGAAAAAATATTCCTTCATGATCTATTGTCTAGAAGCAATAAGAATAACCCCTCCCCTAAAACTTATTGCAGATCTGATATCATTTGGAAAATTCAACTCAGAGAGAATGAATTCAGGGATTGGATCAAGGCCAGTGGCAGACCCATTCTTTTTTTTTTACAGTGCTTCGAAATTCAATCAGGGAATTGCTGGAGTTGGTGGCAGCATAAGAAATGAAAGCAGGGATCCCCTCTTAACCTATGAATGGAGTCTAGGCTCTCTATCCAATAACAGAGTAGAGACCCTTGCTCTTTTTCAAGGCTTAATCCAACCGAAGAAGCTCAAAATTGAAAACGCCATAATTGTGGGTGATTCTGCAATCATAATTCATTTTATGATCCACAAACGTCTTGTCGCCAATGTAGCTCTCGATCAAGTCATCAGCAAATGTCATATCCTCCTGCAATATATGAAAGAAGCCTAATTATTTCACATACTCCGAATCCACAATAGAGAAGCAGATCTTTTGGCAAATCGAGCCTGCGCTCGATCTCCGGGTCAATTGCTATGCAATGATTCTATGTATCAAACCCCCCTGCCTTAATCATGATCTTCGCTGCAATAAGATATTTTTTGATCTCCCACCCTAGCATTTCGGACTTCGCTTGTGCCAATAGTACTCCTTATCACTCCATTCCCGTGACCCCTTCGCCTTGGACTTCTCACCTATGGGACTCTATTTATTCATCTATCCCCTGCCTACTGCATCATCCTCTTTGTTTCTTTGAACGTTTAGCCTCTCCGTCGTGGCATCCGATGCCCCTTCTAATCTCTACTCCTGGGTATAGCGGTGGCTTCCAGAGCCTCTATTTTTGTTTGCAAGTTGATTCATTCTAGCTTCGACTTCAGAACCTTCAGCATCGACACGCTCCAATCAGCATGGCTTGAAGCGAAAATTGCTTCAACTGTGCGGATTTGCAGGAAGAGATCGAACAAATTCGTGCACACCAGAAGACTATCGATGCAAAGCTGAAGAGTGATGTTAAAGCCCTAGAAGAGAGGCACCAGATTGATGTTAACTTCTTCCTCTCAAGGGTCTCTTCTCTTCAAGCACAGTTCAACAATCTCTCGAATAAGTGCGCTCATGCTGAAGAATCGGTTCAAATCCTAAAATACATGATAGAAAAATGCACTGCCCCAAGCACTAGCTCCAACAACATAAGGAATGCGGGGAATGAAGAAAATCCAAAGAACTCTACTGTGCGCCAAATCAGCCACATAAATATTGACTAATATGCCTCTCACATCTCAGCATGACTTTTAAATATGTATTACTTCTTTCACAGTTTGTTCATATCTACAAATTTTCAGTATTTTCACTCCTCTCAAATACTAGAATCAAAAGGCATGTAATACATAGCTATAGTTGCACTCCTCACTGCATAACAAGCAGCTCTTCATGTAATTTTGGAGCCTCTGCTCTCTTCTTTTTTTGGAATACAAACTAGCAACCGATTTTGTCAAAAAAAAACGTTATATTTATAAGTGTCATATAAAATGAGTTATGGCATTTGGACATATGCTATTAGTAAGTGTTAATATTAACTATAATATTATAAAAAATCTTCTTTGCACATTAAAATTTTTTATGATAAAATGTGAGTAAATCTCCATAGTTAAAAAATATATATGTCTGTTATATATATATATATATATTATAGAATTAATTATTATTATTATTTTTAATAAACTTATAATTAAATTAATTATTTTTAATTTTAAAATGTATAAAAAAATAAATGTTTTTCATAGTTATCATTAGATTAATTTCTTTCATACTTATTATAGGTTAATATCTATCAATATTTATGAATAATTTAATTTAAATCATCCTAATTATAACATATCGTAATCTAACTTACCAAATTTATTGCCAAATTAAATTATGTTTATTACCAAATTGAATTTCGTAGGTATTTGAAAGATATAACAATGACATAGGAGTCGGTTCATCTTATTCTAAAATTTGGAAAAGCCTTTAAAATCTTTACTCACATTTAATATCACTAAAAACGGATATGACATACCAAATTTATTACCAAATTGAATTTCATAAACATTTGAAATATAGAACAATGAAATAGCATGAGTGAGTTCATCTTATTCTAAAATTTGGCAAACCCTTTAAAATAGGAAATGACATTTAGTATCACTAAAAGGGATATGACATGGTTAGTATAATTTTAGAATTTATAATGTTATTTTTGGGCTGGACAAAAGAAAATTGGAGAAATATAGTACATAGATTTCTTAAAAATAATTAATATTATTTAATTGAAAATTTGAGATACATGTTATATAAATAGTATTTTCTGAGATTTAATAATTTTTGAGAAAATATTTCAAAAAGATATTTCATTCAACAGACCAATCCTATCTATATACTATTGTAAACATTATTTCAAGTCTCACTTTAATATTTACATTATATTATTACAAATATTAATACAAAAATGATAAATTACAATTCACATGTCACATTTGTCTTACTCATCTTCCTCAAAACTTATCTCTACTGAAAAGTCTCCCAGAAAACACTCTTTTCACAACCACAATCTTCGAGCTTCACATTCAACTCATTTAAGACATAACCGCCTGTGACCATCTTTGATGAAATTTGTATAATTGATGATTCTCCATTTCCTGAAGGACAATATCCATATTAGATTGTATCCAAGAGTAAATTATCCAGCTGACCTTTCTATACACATGGATATCATAAAATAACCTATAATTGATGCTCTTGAAAGAAGAAGCACAACAAGACTCATTAAATTATAATAGAGTCACACAACCAAATTAGTGATATATTCTCTCAATGCTGAAAAAAATAAAAAACCACTAATTTACACTAATTTACATCATGCTAGTTTATTCATTAATTGGTTATTTTAACATATTTCACAAAACCAAAAAAATATAAATGAAAAAACAATGAATTGAAAAAAACCCAAAACCAATTGTTGTTTCCATACCATCTTTACACCCACTAAAAAGAATAAGACTACAACCAGGAGAACGGATCTCATTTTTATGTGAGAGTTCAAATACACAAGGCTATGAGTTCTTATCCACATGTATAAAAAATATTTAGCAGCAACCGATTCTCGATTCCACGCGGACTCCCAAAAGTTTTAGTTTACCCACGCTACACGACTGCATTCTTTTCCAATTAATTCGAGCATGCAATATCAATTTCTAACAATCAAGAAATAAACAGCTTGTCTATGTAAACACAGTTCGACACAACACCGATCCTCATGTAACACACAACACATTTCAACTTTACGCTTTCCACATTCCACACTAAAAACTCCCTTCAAAATCACACAATAGCCAACTGTCGTGTAACGACTCTCTCTGGTAAGGTTCTCCATGTTCTATGCAGAACAATTATTCCTAATAGTATGACTCCAATCCACGCTAGATGCAGTTTCCATCCAAAAAAATGGATATTCCATTCCCAACGCTTAATAACTATATCCCAGCACTAGAAAAAACCCTAAGTCTTTCATTGAAAAAAAAATGAAAAGTAGTATCATGAGCCATTGGTGAAGACCTTAATAGACAACTCCTCGAGATTCGAACAAACGATAGGAAAATTTCAAGGAGCTATCACCACACCAGCCAGGTCAGGAAATGGTCCTCGTGCATAGATCCACAAAAAAACAAACGGGTACAGAACACTCTCCAACAAATCCTCCAACTCCTCCTCGAGGACTGCACGAATTTACACTGCATATATATGAGGCAAGATCTAACCGAGAGGGTCTCTATCGAATTTCTGTTGCGTTGCAGGGATTTATCTACAAACGAAAAAAAAATCATATTAGAGATAAATTCACTCGACTATACTATGCTAATCTATGTATAGAGAACGAAACCTCATATCTCTTTAATTACCCTACGCCCTCCCTTAAGAGAGTCAAGCCCATAAAGGATTCGATATCCAAAAAAAATGGAGGAGATAACATAGTGCAAAGATTGTGATAAAATGTGATGTTGAATTAATAAATAAAAAAACCACTAGTCAACTCTATGAAAGAGAGTCTGCAGAATGCTCTACATTTTTAATAAAACTCAATCAATGTATAGCATATATGGATATAGGGAAGTTAGAACTATATTCTAATAAATAGAAAATAATTTCTATCCTAAGGTTTCGTGAACCAACTCGCATTAATTAAGGATTCTCCATTATCTTTCAACACTCCCCCTTAATGGAGAAGGGGTTCGCATATATGCCTAACATTTCTCTAAAAATTTAAAACTTAATTTTTCCAAGAGGCTTAGTGAAAATGTCAGCAACATTACCACATGTTTTACAATATACAAGATGGATTTCTTTTGATTGAACTTTATCCCTGACAAAGTCGAATTATTTATCAATGTGTTTAGTGTTATTTTGAAACACCCGATTATTAGGAAGTTTGTTTGAGCTCTGGTTGTCACATTTGATTGTTGCTGCATCTTTCTATTCTTTTCCGACATCATGGAGAAGTCTTTGCAACTAAACTGCCTCACATGTTGCTACACAAATGGCTTCATACTTTGCTTCCACTGAAGATAAGGAGATTGTGTTTTGTTTTTTACTGCTCCATGTAATCACCCTAGATTCAATGTTGAATGCATAACCTATTATGGATCTTCGATCGTCTACATTTCTAGCCTAGTCGGAATTTGTAAACCCTGTCAATCTAACATCAGAAGAATCGGTATAAATAATATTGTAATCTACAGTTCCTTGTAGATACCTTAAAATTCCTTTTGATGCATTCCAATGACTCTCAAGTGGTTTGGACATAAATTGACTTAGCACACTAAATGCATAAGCCAAATCTAGTCTGGTAGTGGTTAAGTAGATTACACTCCCAACCAACTATCGATAAAGTGTTGCATTTGCCTCTTTAGAACCATCTTCACACTGAATTTTAATGTTCTATTGTAATGGTGCTACTGCATCCTTGCATTGATCCATCCGAAATATTTCCAGTAGACCTCTGACATACTTACCCTAGGACAAACAATTTTGTCCTGAATCTCTGCAAATCTCAAGACCCAAACAATATCATAGCTCACCAGGCTCTTTTATTTCGAACATTTTTGACATTTCCTACTTGATTTTTTTTATCAGATCAACAACATCACTTGTAATAATTAGATCATTTACATACAAACAAATCAACACTATACACCCCTTTTGATCTTTCAAAATATATAGATTAGGGTCGTTTTTACTTCTTTTGTGACTGTGTCGCAAGAAAAATGAATCTATATTTTCATACCATGACCTGGGTGTTTGTTTCAGTCCATATAGAGCATTCTTTAATCTGCAAACTAAATGGTCTTTCCCTTTCTAGACAAACCCATCATGTTGTTCTAAGTAAACTTATTCTTTCAATTCCCCATTTAAAAATGCAGATTTTACATCTAGTTGGTGAATCATCCAATGTTTTCTAGTAGCTAAAGAAATCATCATTCTAATAGTGTATAGTTTAGCTACAGGGGTGAAGGTTTCCTCATATTCAATACCTTCTTTTTGTGAATACCCCTTTGCTACCAATATAGATTTTAATTTATCTATGGTTCCATATGCATTAATCTTGGGTTGATACAACCATTTACAACCTATGGTTTGTTTCCCTTCAGGTAGTTCAACCAACTCCTAAGTGTTGTTTTTGAGAATAGATTCATATTCTTGTTCCATAGCTTCTTTCCATTCACTACATTGATTTTCTTCTCTATAACTAGAATGTTCAACAACATTTATCATACTAGTTATAAGGGCATTTTCCTTATATCTAGCAGGAAATTGAATCTACCTACCTAATCTTCTAAGCATTGGTGTAGCCTCCAGCCTGTTTTGAATTTCCTTTGAAGGACTCAGCTCGATGTTGTATCTGAAATTTATGCTTCTCCCTTTTTCTCCTTCTCATGGTTTTTACCTATTTCTTCACTTCCTTCTACCAAGAACAGAATATCCCATTCCCCATTGCTTTTATCAGATTCATCATAAACTTGC
This sequence comes from Pinus albicaulis, assembly GCA_034641835.2. Taxonomy (NCBI): domain Eukaryota; kingdom Viridiplantae; phylum Streptophyta; class Pinopsida; order Pinales; family Pinaceae; genus Pinus; species Pinus albicaulis. The sequence goes on from JAXQQM020086340.1 coordinate 151,784, forward strand.
TCATGGAACATGACATCTCTACTAAAAAAATTATTGTGAGTAGAGGGATAAACAATCTATAAGCTAATTGTGAGCAATACCCTACAAAGGTACATATGATGGCTTTCGAATCTAGTTTTCTTCTGTCTTCCTCTGGAATGCGGGAAAATTCTTTAGACCCAAATACTCTCAAATGTTTTACTGCAAGCATGAATCCAAATAATGCTTCAAAATGTGTTTTAAACTGAATACTTCTTGTAGGACTCCTATTTTCCAAATAAACTGTAGTATTCAATGCTTTAGCCCAAAAACCATTCGAAAGATCCTTACCTTTCAACATGCTCTTAGCACACTCCACTAATGTTATATTCTTTCTTTTTGCTACTCTGTTCAACTGAGGAGTATGGGGTACTGTGAATTGCTGTAATATTCCATGGTCTTTAGAATATTTAGTAAGTTCATCGTTTCTGTATTCTACCCCTTGATTGGAGCGGAGAATTTTTATGTGCTTCCCTATTTTATTTTCTATCATATATATGAACTGCTAAAATTATTCAAATGTGTGACCTTTTTTAGTCATAAAATATACCAAAGAAATATTTGCGCAGTCATCAACAAACATTATAAAATTCAGTGCACCACGTAATGAATTTGTTTGCATGGTTTGCATGGGTCCACATAGGTCAGTGTACACTAATTCAAGTATGTCTCTCTTTTTCTTTTATACTCAAACAAGGAATTCTTCTCTATGCATCTTTCCTAACATACAAGCATCACAATCATTATGAACTTGTTTTAATGAAGGAAGACCTCTTACCATTTCCCTTTTCTGAAGTAACATCAAATCATTAAAGTTGATGTGACCAAGTCTCTGGTACCATAGCTCTTTTGTAGTCAAACTTGATGCTGTCAAGGCTCAATCTGGTGTTTTCATCACATCCAATTTGTATAGACCTCCTATTCGAATTCCTGAAGAAATGGTCTTCATGCCTTCCAACAAATCTTTAATATAACAATTAGATTTAAAGAATTCTACCTTGATATTCTGATCTGTAATCATGGATACAGAAACCAGATTATTTGTAACTATGGGTACATAGATTACATTATGAATGTGTCTAACATTACCATTAGGCAAAATAACAAGAATTTTCCCGCACCCTTTGATCTTATGACTTCTATCATCACCGAGGTAGATTTGTGCTCTGTTTTTTATTTCTTTAAAATTTTAGAACCATTATCTATTCCATGTCATATGTGTGGATGCTCCTGAATCTACATACTAGATGTATGCTTCAACATTTTCATCAAAGTCTGACATGAACAATCTGAATTCCTGAACATGGTCATCATCTGTGAAATGACCTACATGTCTTTTATGTTTCTGTTGTTCTTCATGATTTTTTTTCCCTGCACTCCTTAGCCATATGACTGATTTTTACACTATAAAAAAACATTTTAATACCTAGTCATTTTTATTTGGATACATACCTTGAGCTTGATTTGGTATTTTCTGTGGATTTCCTCCATTTTGATGTGATGGATTTCCTTTTTCTTTGAAGAATTTATTCTTTGCCATTAACACAAGATCTGTATTATGGGGTTCTAGCGTCAATTTTCTTTCTTCTTCTTGCATTAATATTCCTATTAGTTCTTCAAAATTTGAGATTTTCTCTCTCACACCTATCCTAGTGATGAACATTTGGTAGTCATCAGTCATACCATTCATGGTAATCATGACCAAATTTGCATCTACAACTATCTCACTGATATTTGCCAATTTTTTCTTCAGGTATTTTACTCGTGATATGAAAGAAGCAAATGTTTCAATCTCCTCCATATTTATGGACATAATCTTTCTCTTCAAGAACATAAGACTATTTGTATTCCTGATCTCATACAAATCCTTCAATACTATCCAAATCTCGCTTGCTTATTTGCATTCTCTAATATGTGGTATGATGCAGTCTTTCACTGACATCTTTAGTAGTGTCTTTCCTTTACTTTCTCTCTTCTCCCAGTCTGGAATCGACGTGGCTCTTGCTATTGGATTTGGCCTATCCCCATTTGCGATCATCTAAGAACTATGCACTTCTAGCACAGTCTGCATATTAAAATTCCAATTAGAATAATTGGAACCATCGAGCTTGTTTCTCTGGTTCAAGTATGATTTTATTATTTTATTATTAATTTTGAAGATTCAAAAAAAAATTTCAAATAGTTGACGAAAAAAAAATGATGGATCTACCCCGGATCCTCACAGAAAACAATATCACTATACAAATATACGTGATCTGTGATGAATTCAACATGTTTTTTTGCCTGCTGTGTGACCGGATCTTGAATCCTCAGCACCAGCAAGATATGCTTCAGATCTCTTCCTTCGTTGACAAACTTTTACCGGATCTCTTCAACAACAACCTTTCACCACATTTCTTCCTTCATGAGTGTTGTCCACTGGCTCAAATCCATTTCAGATCTCCTCGGTGCACAAACTGACGAAATTTCCACGACTTTCACGCTGAAAATGAAACTCAGTAAGTACTCCCCTTGTTGGTGCCTCTGTTCTGCTCAATTCCACAATGATGGCATGACTTTTGCTACAATAAATATGATGATCGGTTCAATTGTTCCTCCAAAACCCGCGTTGATCCGCTCAATTCCTGGAAAAAAAAATTCACTAAGTCATCAAGGGTTTCTCCTCTACCACCTGAATACTCACAGGGATCACAACACTCCGACTATGATTCAACCCTAGAGCTTTGATACCATGCCAAAATGTGATGTTGAATTAATAAATATAAACAACCAGTGGTCAGCTCTATGAAAGAGAGTCTGAACCAAGAGAGTGTGGCTCAGCAGAATGCTCTGCATTCTCAATATAAATTAATCAATATATAGCATACATGGATATAGGGAAATTATAACTATACCCTAAGAGATAAAAACTAATTCCTATCCTAAGTTTTCATGAACCAACTCACACTAACTAAGGATTCACCATTATATTTCAACATATTGCTAAAAAATAATTTTTATTATTCAATCACAAAATATAGATACAAGCCACATAAATAGTATTTTATGAGATCCAACAATTTCTAAACTGAGATATCATTGTTAAGAAAATATCTCAACAAGACAATCCACTCAACAAATCAATCCTACCTATATACCAATCTAAGCATTATTTCATGTTATATTGTTGTTATCTTCATATCATTTAGAATTAAAATTGTCGACCACTATATTGGGGATAATATTTCATTTCTAAATTGTCCACATAAAGAGGTAGACAAATATGATTAATATTTTATTTTATTTTAGAAATAATTATCTTCTTTCCTTCAATTTACAAAAAAAAAAAAAGAGGAGAAGAGGAGAGTTATTCAAAACCATTATATGTAATTGTCCACTTCAAGAAGTAAACAAATATTACTAATATTTTATTTTATTTTAAGAAATAATTAGATTCTATTGGAGAATCTAACTCCAACCACCTGCTAGGAGTTGAAACCGTCCATCCTAGTGTCCCTGTTCAATTTCACTTAGTCTAGTCTTAGTTTAGTTTCACTAAAGTCATTTATTTATGATGTTTCCAATGTAATCTTATTTAACTAATTTGTAATGTTGAGAAGATAAATCCTCTGCTCCACTTCTTTTCAGTTTTCAATCCTTTTCATGGTATAGGAGCTAATTTGCATAAGACCCAAGAGAGCAGCAACATGACCGAAGTTGGAGCAGCAGAGAGAAGAGGTGAGCCTACATAAGACTCTTTGAGAGAGCATAAAAAGTTTGAAGAGGTTTGAAGACGCCTCATGAAAAGAAGTAGCATGAGAACGAAGAAGCCAGTGAAGGTGCAAATGAAACAGATTGAAGAAAAAGCTTCGCCTGTCTAAGACTCCTTTAGAGAAATAGAGATCAAAGCTATGTTTTGTAAAACTCCAGAGAACATGAGATCGAGATCCAAAGGAAAACTGTTGGGGTGCAAAGATCCAAAAGAAAAAGAAGAAAAAAGGACTAGTAGAAGGAGAAGCCCCTCATACTCGAGTGAAGTTTTTTTTTAATTTAGGTTTTTTTTATTTAGCGTTTATTTTTAAGGAAAATTTGGGTCGATCTGCCACCAATGATGGTTTGATTTAGGTACTAGGATCGATCAGTGCAAGTTTGAGCTAGATACTAGGGCTGATCAATTCACTTTTGAGCCAGATATCTGCGCTAATCCGGTAAAACTTTATAGTGATTTTTTCAAGAATGACCAGTGCATAATAAGTGTTACAGAGTGACACCAGTGTGACATCATTGTAGAAGAGTGATATAAGGCTTCCAGGTATGGCTTAAAAAGTTTAAAATTGATTTTGGAGCATTTTACTATTTAAAAAAAAAAAAAGTTTTGCAAGAAGTTTTTTATTTCTTGTGTAATCCAAGGAACAATTTCATGTCTAAAATTTGTGTTACCTGTTTAGGCATAGTGAACCAAAACTCAAAAAATGGGAAGAAAAAGGAGGCTAAAGTGAAAACAGGAGATGTTTGAGATCTTTTTAGATCTAGAAGTGAAGAGGCAAAAAGATGCCTTTGCATTAAATTTCATAAAAGAATCTGTGGATGATAACATTCTCCCTCTGATTTCAGAGGCCAAGAAAGACAAGGAAGCATGGGAAACCCTTGAGAGGTGTTTTGGTGCAAGGGGGAGAGCTGAAGTTGAAGATAAAGGTATATCTATAGCAACAAATCTATAACAAGATGAAAATTTTATTGAGTCCCATTATGCTCAGCCACAAGTGGATAATGTTTGTGAAGAAATTGCAAATGCAATAGAGAAGGAGCATGAAGATGCACGTGAACCCCACTTTGTACAACCACAAGTGGAAAAATATTTGATGAATCCAGCAATAGAGCTTGATGAAAAAAAATTGGTGAATCCACCAACACACCTTGCTAATGAAAAATTGATGAATCTAGTAGCATAACTTTCCGATTAAGACTTCGTGATTCCAGCAACAGAGGTTTTTGATGATGATTTGATGAATCCAGCAACACAAATTGTTGATTACGACTTGGTGATGCTAGCAACAGAGCTTTCTGATGATGTCTTGTTGATTCCAGCAAAAGAGCTTGCTGATGATGATTTGGTGATAGCATCAAAAAAGATTACTAATCAGAGTAAAAATACTATGGTAAATACAGTGAATAATATTGTTGATGTAAATTTTGATAAAGAATTTTTTGCTAATGATGATTGGTTGTAGATGATGCAACAAAAAAATCAGATTAACATGATGCTATTTGGTGAGATAATCCCATTTGAGTCAGTGGATGACACCATGTTTGCAATAGCACATGTTAGTGATGAACAGATAGAGACAGAAACAAAGATAAAGGCAGATGCAAAGAAATAATTCTACAAAGAGAAAACATAAACAAAGATAGAGGCATAAGCAGAGAAGGAAGTGCAATAGGAGAAAGTTTCCATTGCAGAGCAGAAGGAACAAAATAAATGTGGTTATGGATATGTTTTTAAACTTACCATTGATTTCCAATGTGCAGGTAAATAGATAGATTATGAAGAAGTGTTAAAGTTTATTGAAACATGGCTTGCAACACCATGAGTAGATGAGGTATACACAAAAGCTGTAGATATAAATGTTTAAGAGAACATGCATGATGAACACGTCAATGAAATTTTCAAATATTGGAGTTTTGAAGAGACAAAATATTATTCTCATCTTATGTTGCGTAGATCGATGATGAAAAGCGCACTATAGAAGACAATATGTCGCGGCAGAACAAATACAAGTCACTTGTTGAATAAGTCTACGATATACTTAGTCAGCCTGCAACAATGGAAGACTTACACCAGCAAATGAAGAAACAGAGGTTTGAAGAATACAACAAGAAGAAAATGCTGAAACAATTTAGAGCCTATAAAATCTGGAAAAAGAGAAGAAGAAAGCTAAATCTATTTGAAGTCGATATTTTTAAAATGTAAGCCTCGTTGAGACATAGACCAACATGTATCTTAATTAAAATTTTATGTGGTTTTAATTAAGGAGGAGTATTCAAGAATTTAATTCCAACCACCTGCTAGGTGTCGAAACCTTCCATCCAAGTGTCCTAGTTCAGTTTCACTTAGTCCAGTTTTAGTTCAGTTTCACTGAAGTCATTTATTTTTTATATTTCCAATGTAATTTTATTTAACTAATTCGTAATATTGAGAAGAGAAATCCTCTGCTCCAATTCTTTTCATTTTTCAATTCTTGTCATCTTCTTTCCTTGAATTTACCAAAAAACTAAAAAACTAAAAAGGAGAAGAGGAGAGTTATTCAGAACCATTATATGTAACTAGCTACTTCTATTTGAAATTCCTACAACGAATTAGTACCAGGCTTGAAATCTATGTTTACGATGCTTTTGTATGTAAATGAATTAGTACTGGGATTTAAATATATCTTCACCATGCTTTTGTATGTAAATGAATAATTTTGGTTCATTTCTAAATAGTTTTTTTGGGTTAAACCAAATCCATAATATTTTCTTTATTTATTCAGATGAAAGGGTTGGATGGCTATAGTGAAGTTTCTAGTTTCAAACCAGCCTAAAATTATATTCACTTAAGAGCTCGCAAGGTAATAATCCAATACAATAATATTTAGATTTAGCAAGGTAGTAATCCAATACAATAATATTTGGAGAGACTAAACCATTAACATACTTGTAAGTCACTAGTATGGATTCGAATTTGGGTGGGGAGGATAACACCCATTTCACCTAACCACCTGAGATAACCCCAATTGACTGGATACTTAATATCTATTAAGTATTCAAAAAATTAAAAAATATATATATTTCCAAAATCGATTACATATATATATTAAAGGTAATTATTCTTCTATGAGGTCATTTTTTTTCTTTCTAGTTTTTGTGAATCTCGATATAACTCACATGACTAACCTATGGCTAGAGTATCCACAACCCGCTAGCATTTAAGCCATAAAAATTACCCAGGAATGACACTAGTTTGGGCGACGCCAACCCTTAGCCTCACTAGATTTTTCCTTAGAGAATTTCCAGTGAGTGGCTTTTTCATCATTAAGTACCTTAAAAAAAACACAATGGCATCATCTGCTTTATGCCCTTAATATTTTTAAAAGATTAAATTGTAATATTAATTATATTGTTTTTATATTTGAAATTAAAATTAAATTAAATTGTATTAAAATGTTACATTAAATATTATATATAAAATGAAAATATTATTTATTGATATAATAACAATTCAATATTTCAATAATTTATTGAAGAATACGTTACATAAAACATTTTAAAGAAATTTATATATATTATCCATAAGTTATTTAAGGGGAGAGTGTGAAGTAATTTTACATTAAAAGTTATTTAAAGGAAGAGTGTGAAGTAATTTTACTTTAAATATTTATGATAACACAACACACTTCTTATAATCCGTCATAACAACTATACTCACTACCTATGAACAATAAAATTATAATAATTTATACCATCTTAAGTGAAATGAATAGAAACAATTAAGAAAGGCACATGATAGTAGCATGAATTTGCAATTACACCGTTGATGAAGTTATAAGTGCCAGTTTTGCAAAACGAAGTCCCTTCCGGGACCATAAAACTGATTAACGAAGAGGAAATCAAAAGCCATGAACGTAAACAAACCCAGAATATTAGATAACTAACTTTTACACACCAGATGGAATATTTGTTTTATATTTGTGTTTGATCCTTCTTGTACAAGAGAAAAGAAACCTGAGCTATATTTTTTTTTCATCCTCGAGATAAGAAATCTTGACAGTGTTTTTTAAGAAATAAATATTTAATAACCTAAAACTAAATTATGTGTATAATTATATATTAGTATTAATATAAAATTAAACTTGGAAAATTTTAGGGCTAATATTAGTAGGTGAGATAATTTTACATTATTTTTCCAAAAAAAGATTCGCCAATTTATATTTTTTATAAAAATGATTCCCCCAAATTTTACAATATAAAATTATTTTACTTTAAAAATCACCAATATTCTATATAGAGTATATATAAAATAATTATAATTTTGAATAATTTTAGGAATACATCTATAAGCATTTTATAGTTTTCATATTAGGGACCAGAGATATTCATCGATGTGTTTATTATTTCATGAATAGTGGTAACTGAAGTCGACAAAGAGACAACAACAAGACAATGAAACTCACACTTAATAAACCCTTGAGGAAACAAGCCCAATTAGAATGAAATATTTACCTAAGTATAAATTTTCCAATACCATTTGAACATATCTTATCTGAGGTACAGAGGTGTTAAAAAAATTCTATGATATATCAATATTGTTTTGGAAACACGCTTCATTTCACACAACTATGTTGTGAAGCTAGAAGGTTTGTCATAAAAAAACCAATAATATATTAGCAATAATTCATCGATGTAGCCTATATTGTTCACCAATGATATGAGGTAGAACCAACAGACAGATCATGACTCCATTATGGAAAGCAAGGCAAATGAAAATGGCCGAAAATGAAGATATTCCAAGAGCACAATGGAAACATAGTTATATTTTGAATGGAAAACTTAGGGAATAAATGTCTAGAAATAGTTTTTACATAGAAACACATTACTAGCACCCATATCCTACCAAAACATAGGAATTTTCAAATTTATTATTCTTTAAAATAATGATTCCTTTTTATTTGCGTAGTTATTGGTGATACTTGAAGCTAGTCTTGATATTATTGTTATCATATTTCCTAAAATTTTAATCCTTTAAAATGTTTTGATGCCATGGAATTTCACTTCATGAATCCAAACCCATAACCGAGAAATAATTAGCACCCTATATAACCCTGAATAAACTCCAAAATCAAAGAGCACAACGAAAGATAAAATGTATTAATGATTAAATATCTTATTTATACATGTGCAATCTAGGTAAAAGGCAATTGTGTCTCGGTGACTTATTAACTGTAAAAAAATAATATGAACCTAATTACATATTGTACAATAAAAATCTTGAAGTATTGTTTAACATTCCCCCCTTGATCCGAAAGGCCATCTAACATGCCGAGTAACATTCTAAACTTTTCAAACTTTTCACGTCCTAGTGCCTTTGTAAATATGTTTGCGACTTCTCTAAAGTAAGACAATGTGTCAGATGAATAACTTTGGCCTTTACGTAATGTCAAATCAAGTGATACTTGGTGTTAATATGTTTTTTTTTATCATGAATCTTGGGATTCTTGGCCAACTGAATTGCAAAAGAGTTGTCAATGAATAGTGGAGTTGAAGCCTTTTGTTTCTCCTGCATGTCTTCAAGTATTTTGTGAAGCCAAATTATTTATTTTGTAGCTTAAGATGCCGCAACATATTTAGCTTCCGTGGTATAATAAAAATGAATATGTTGCTTGTGTGATCTCCAACTAATGTTTTTCCATACAAGACTCATCAAATACCTAGAAGTAGATACTCCATTCTCTTTATCTCCATCAAAATTAGAATTTGAATAGCCGGTGAGATGGAAATCTACAACTTAGTAATATTTGATGCCATATGTTCAAGTGCCTTTCAAATACTTGAGCACTCACATTGATGCATTCCAATGACCTTCACATGGATGAAGCATGAACCTGGAAAGTATCCCTACAACAAAATATATGTGAGGTCAAGTACTAGTAAGAAAATTCAAACTTTGAACAAGTTTCCTACACCTTTTTCGATCTCCAAATGTACTTCCTTCAGTGGAAGTAAATTTCAAATTATACTCCATAGGAGTATCGACAAGATTACAATCCTTCATCCCAAATCTGTTCAATACTTATCGAATGTAATTTTTCTAAGAAATGAAAATGTATTTGGGTTTCTTATGAAATTCAATCCCTAAATAATAATGTAATAAACCCAAATTTTTCATGTGAAAATTTTCATCAACTCTCTTCGAACGGACGCTATATAGTCATCATTATTTCTCATAATCAACAAATCATATACATACATAACCAGATATACAACTGAATTTTCAATATTCTTCACAAAAAGAGTTGCATCATCTAGATTAAATAACTTGAAATTAAAGTTGAAAATTTGTTTAGTTAATTTTTCATATCATGCATGATATTTTTGTTTCATTTCATACAAAGCCTCCACTAAATTACAAAAATTTCTCCCTTTTCATTTGACATCCAAAAATTCTGGCCAAAACATATTGACGGGTGAAATCCCGAAGTTGGGAAACACTTTTTGGCGGATGGTTAGAATTTGGGAGAAATTTTTAATTTCTCGTCTGAGAAAATAGTCAACTATATTTCTCGGCCGAGATTTTTAAAAAATCTCGTCTGAGAGATTTTAAATATTTCACCTAAGATTTTGGTTGGGTTTAACATAAGTTAAAATTCTCTTGGACGAGAGTTATGCATTTTCTCGTCCGAGAGTTCTATTGACAGAAACTCTCAGGAAGACTCTCGAACGAGAGTTAAGAAAAATCTCGGATGAGAGATTTTTAACTCTCGTCCGAGAGTTTTTATAAACTCTCGTCCGAGAGTTTTTATAAAATCTCGTCCGAGAGTTTGATTTTTATAATAAAATCCCAAAATTTTTAATTCGTCCAACATTCTGCACTGTCGTTTTCATCCATGCTACCATTATCGCATTTTGGACTGGATCTGTTGGACTAGAGCTCTTGTCATTTTGGACTAGACCTGTCACCGCGCATTCGAGGATCCACGTAAGCCTTCATCTAGCCATTGAAAATTTATACTTGTTACAGATCTAGCACGAGTTTATAGTTTTTTTACACACCTTTGACCCTCCTTAGGGAATCAAATTTCAAATTGCACAAGCCTATTGGAACAAAAGACCAGGGTTGCAGTGTTTAATAGAAATCCCATATACGCCTCCCCAAAGCCCCAGAGTAGCATGCTCGCAAATCCACAGTCGAAGATGTGAAAGTTACGGTCAATTAGAATAGTAAAAATTAGGAATTATCTGTAATAATCTCTAGCTACATATTTATAACTCAATAACCCCATGAAAATTCGTATTTTACTTAAACCAAAGGAAGACACGAAATTTGGAAAATACCCCAAAGTAACTCGCATCTTTTTCTCCGGAGATAGATTCTACTATATCGAGGATTTTGTACTCTGATTCTTCTTGCATGGGAAAGGGGAAAGAAAGAGCGTAGCAATCCAAAATGGATAAAAGAACTAATTTTTGGACAAATTAAATCCAAATTAACTTTAATACATATCAAAACACTTAGTAATTTGACACTTCACTGTTATTATACTTTTTTATGTATTCATACAAAACTTAAGGTAGGTTATTGTTTCTAACTCATTGTGTCGTTAATATCACTTCAAAAACTAGTAATCTAATCTAGACACGAAATGAAAATTGTGCCATAACATTGAAGTTTTATGGATACATGGGACAACACCTTGTATGTTTGACATAATCTTACAATCTGGAACACACTACTAAATTAATTCTCTCATGGTTATAGTTCTGTCAACATGCTTTTCATAATCTATTATATTGTACCGTGCCTCAAATAAGTATTTCATCATTGTTTAGGACATTTCAATTCTAGTTTTAATTAATCAGAAATTCCCTAAACACAACACATAATGATTAATGAGATTTAAATGATGGTATCATTCCTTGGTTCCAGAACTTTGTTGATGTATTAAACCTAAGAACAGAGGACCATAAGAATGGATTTTATACCATTTTGCAGAGGGTTCTGTTGGCCTTTTAGGTCAACACACAAGCAAATCTCTCAACATCCCTTATGAACCTCTAGCATGCTAATTGTAAAGGTAAAGGTTAAATTGTTGTCCAAGGCAGCCTGCCTAAATATTTCCTTGAATGTGTTAGGAACAACACCAGGACTATCTAGTCTTCCTTCCTGCAATATATTTATCAATATGAAATCAATTACTTAGTTAATATTCGGGGGCAAGGTTTCAGGAAATTTCTATGATACTTCAAATTTATGATCTTATACAGTTGAGAGGATGCATTTTATAGATTTATAAACTCAGATGGTGATACTTGTTGTTTATATGCTTTTTCTTTCAATGAAATATTGGATCTTCTGACAAACGTATACAACTAGCGTTGTCACAGAGTATCACTGTAGGGTCCATTAGTCCTTCAAATAGGTCGGATAATAGCTTCCTTAACCAGACTGCTTCTTTGATTACTTCACACGCCACAACATGTTCTGCCTCAGCACTACTCAAAGCAACGGTGTCTTGAATTCTACTCATCCATGAGACCATGGAGGATCCCAAACTAAAGCATCCTCTTGTACTGCTACTTCCATCTTGGTCACTACCTCCCCAGTCGGAATTTGTATATCCAAATAGTTTGACTTCATTCCTTCTATGAAGCCTATTCACAGATATTGTGTCACCAAATATGCCCAAAAATACTCCAAACAAGATTGGCTAGCCTCCTTCCTTACTCGACCAATTAGAAAATACACCATAGACACCAAAAATATCCTTTTTCCACTTTGGCTAGGCCTCTCAATCTTGTGGCTACCTCAGAAGCCCTTTTTAACTTTTCTCTGATGCAGTTAATATGATTTAAATGAGCTCCAAGGCCTTCTATTTATATAAATAGATGGAGGAATCAAGGGGTTCCTTTTCTTGTCAATGTGACCCTTCATTTGTGAGGTTGAATTTGACGAAAAGCCTCTTTTAATTTTCCCTCCAGAATATTTAAATATATTCACCTTGATGATTGCTCACCCAAATAAATTTTATGCCACATTAAATGATAAGAGGAATACCAAGTCGATTTGAACACATTAATAATAATAATTTTCCTTTATCCAAATAAATTCTCTTTGGGTCAAGATGGTTTCTCCTTGGGGTAGTTTGGCTTCTCTTGGGGGATTTCATCCCAAAGCTACTCCAAATTTCAACACTCCCTCTCAAAATTGATTCACTAGATTCCTATTTCTCTTCTACAATACGGAGATCATAAGCTGTAAGAATTCCAAGAAATTTGTCCATAGTGAGAGTGCTAAAATCAATTATTTCCTTAATAATAGAAGCATACGGGTAAAATATTTTTGGTAAATACCTCAAGATTTCCTGAAAAATGACTTCATCTTCAAATTTTAAATCGATGCTCTTGTACAGATTGGTCATTGTTTCAAATATTCTGAAATATTTTTAAATAGTTTCATCTTCCTTCATTATCAAACTCTCAAACCTCATCCTATAGGTTTGGAGCTTCACTTTCTTCACCTTCAGATCACCTTCATATATATTCCCAAGTTTGTCCCAAAATTCTTTAGCTGATTTGCAATGCATGACTTTTATCAATTGATTCTCACTAAGTGTTTCATTGATGGCATTTATGGCTTTGGCATCGTTTTCATAATTCTTACTTTTATTAGTGTCTGAAGGAAGAACATCAAGAACAACATATCGGGTCACCACAGTGGAGAAGAAATCAACACCAAAACTCATGAGATTCCCCTTGGTTGAACTTGGTTGAACTCTATAGTAGATTGATAATAAGCTGAGTAGGAACTATTGAAGGGTATAGGTATATCTTCATCATACCAAAATTTGGCCATGTACTCATAAGCATATTCCTTGTACTTATTCAAATGGTTTCAATGGTGGGCTGGGTGCAACTAGTAGTGGTGGATGAAGGTGGAATAAAACCAACAATACTCTCTCGTTTGTGGAATTGAAAGTGAAACTGTGGGATGCTTTTCAAGAATGGGAGAAATATGTCTAAAGTGTTCCATAAAAATTATACATTTAGAGGACGAACCTTGAAAGTTATGGCTACATTTCTATAGAATCTCTCTCCTTTTCTCTATCTTAGCTTGCATCTCTTTTTGGTTGACCTTTTTCTGATTTATATTTCTCAGTAAGGGTTTTCATTTCCTTTATAATTTCTAGATCTTCCATAGTAAACCTCATCATGGTTTAATTTTCCCTCGAATACTAACTAAGTGTCATTCCAGACTAAATATCCTAGCATTGGGTGGTGGGTCATCATAGTCCTTTGGGGTTAGGCCCCAACCATCCATGATAAGTTTAAGATTAATAAATACATGATTTCATCCATTATTAGTAGGTTCAAGAGTATTTTTTGACATCTGGTATGTTGATACCCTGTTTTGAAAATTAGAACCAAAATCAACCAGGGGAGGGTCTAATGAAACTAGAATAAAAAACCAGGAGTTCCTTCCATACTTAGATTAGGATGCTACATTGTTTCCAATAGAGATTAATTCCTTAAATTCATAAGTTTGCAAGATTTTTTTCTTTAATGTTCTTTTCTTACTCCTATTGAGATTGTCCCTATAGGACCATATTTCTTGTAATTTCCTCAACTTCCTTTTTTCCTCTTGCAAATGTTTGTGTCTTTTATCCTTCAACATTTTTTCCCTTGATTTGTCTTTTTCCACCTAGTATAGAGACCAATAGTTGAATGAGGTAATTTTTCTTGTCTGTTTGTTACGTTTTCCACCTTATCGTTGTTTCCATATCTCACAGTTAAGATCTTATGAAGATATCCCTTGATTCTTTGATACCTTAAATTTGTATAAATCTTGTCTAAGTGACATTTAACCTTACTTTCTTCAAGGACTATGAATATTCTCTTCATGCAAATAATCTTGATAACCAAACCAGCTTATAGATCTCCCTTCAAAAACAAAGTCATTTAAACAAAGTTTGATTATAGAATGAAAGATACTTACTTGATAAGTGAAGATAAAGTCTTCATCTTGATTTCTTCAATGGTGGAGAAAAGATGTGTTAGTGATTTCTCTTTGAATGATCTTCTTCAAGGGTAAGGATTAGATCTTGGTTGTAATGATTATAAAGCCTTCTTTTTTTCACTCTTCTATACCAGTCCTAGGAAAGCTCGATTCCTAGTCTTTAGATAATATCCTTCCTTGACCAAGTTTGAGATCTTGTATAGTGATGTTGCTCTTTTATCCACCTTTTGATGATCTTCTCTTTTCTTCACTGTAAACTTATTATTGAGTAGCACTGTAAACTAGCACCGAACCACTATGTCCCATGAGATTTTCTCCAAACTTGTAATATGATCCTTTCTCGACCTCTTCAAATTTTGACCTGAACCCAGAAGATAATCCGAAAATCGCAAAGGAAGATCTGAACTTGATTCACTATAATTCAGTTCGAAAATCTTAGACCAAGTTGAACTCTATCCATTTCTTTTTTGCGCTGTCCAGTGGGCCATTTCTATTGAGAATTTGTATCCCTGAATTTGTATCGAAATTTTTCTTTGTGAAAGCACAAAACTTCTTCTCTCTGAATTTGATCCCAGATAGTAACTTTTCTCTAATTTCAAAATCTTATTTCCTATAAGGTGATCATATTTTTCCATAGCTCTGAAACCATGTTGAGAATCTAGAGGGGTTATAAATTCTCTTCTTCATAATTACTTGCGAGCTTCTTTGCTCATGTATTCTTCTTAATTAATCCTTCATCAAGTCAATTACCAAAGTGTACAGGACACAAATGATTTAAGCAGAAGTAATAATTTTATTATAGGAAGGTAAATCACAGATTTACCTTCCTTTCATTAGACTTCAGAATTCATCACAACCCTTGCGATATCTGCATTGTAACCTTGTAAGTATTTGTACTGTATTCTTCTCAAACTAGCTTCATCAGTTCGCAGTCTATACCTTCAGTCTATACCTTCAGTTACTTCTATTTCAGGTGAATCCGCATCCCTTTTAACTACTTTACCATCTCAGATAAATCCACAAACTCTATCTTGGTTGACCAAAAAAATTCCTCCTCAAATGAGCCGCAGAGAGGTTATTTATATAGACAATATAATTGTCTTTTAGGCCGACCAATCAGCACAATAGGGAGCCAACTTTATGGTTAATTATAGGCCGACATGAAGAATATATATTTCAGCATTTAGAAGATTATCTTTGTGCATATTTTGGGAGTCACCTCCTCACTGTATTTTTCCAAGATCTTGGAGTATATTTGTTGACTAGATCCTTCATGATCATGACTCTTAAATACATCTTATTACTTTGACTTCTTCTTTACATAAGAATATAATTACATAGTCAACATGAAGACTAACCTAGTTATACTTTTCAACATGCCTATGCATTCACACATAGTACCTATATAGTACTTGTTATCCATTGGTTGATAACATGATTTTCGATTGATAATTGGTTTTATAATTTGTTTATGAGGGGCACATAACACCTACAGAGACCCCTCCATGAGAGGAGGATTATCAGGTACATCGGTTTTTTAGTTATTTCATGTTTTCAAGTAGGTTATATTTATTGTTTGTTGTGAAAAATTGATTAATGTGAAATTTGTTTGTCCTGCACAGGTGGACACACTCATATGACTCGTGCCCCCAGACAGGAAATTGAAAAAGGGGAGCCCCATAGACCTGTTCCCATTCACCCCCAATTTCATAGAGCCCATTTTGAGGATTATATTATACATGGTATAGGTACACATTAGATCAATTTCTATTTAAAATGTTCAATTTTACGTTATATTCAATGTTGAACAGGTGAATTTTTTTTTCAAATGACATGTCTTTAATGTGAAAAAATTATGCTCCATAGGTGCAAATGTATGATTTGGGGTTGGTCCTATTGCTGGTAAGGGTCAAAGGAGAAAAGCGTCTCAGCCTGTGGCATCTATCCCACAATTGGATACTTCTTCTCTAGGTAAAATCTAAAGGAAAATTTATTGTTTGATGTATGTTTAATGTGAAACTTATTATGTGTCTCATGTACTTGTGTTATAAAACAATTTAATTTTTTGTACAGTGGGTGATAGAGATGTTCATTCCTCACAAGGGAACCATCCTAGTATGAGCGAAGAGGAAGAGATAGTTTTTCCTCGAGGTATTTTCAAATGACCAGAAAAGTTTTTAAAATAGAAATTTTCCTTATAAATTATTTAATTTTTAATATGTGCAATAATTTAACATGCTACAGGTGGTGGTAGTCGCCCTCTTAGGGGTAGACGTCGTAGGGTTCATGAGTTTGCTCGAAATTCGAGCTATGATCCCCTTTACACCCATCCCGGTGATATTCCTGAGCAGATTCCTTGGGAAGATACAATCTCCTTACTTACTATTGATGGGATAAGTGAGCATTCCACGAGATTGTGCAATGAATTGAAAAGTTGCAATCTCTCTGCCCCTAGTCGAAATTGTCTCCAAATTGTTTTGCATAATTTGGATAGTTTGATAGAGACTTATCGTGGGGTTGGACCATCAACCCAAGTTTTTTTTGACATGATGTGTAGGAGGAGAGCATCAATGATTGGTATCCACTCCTACAATGAATTTAAAAGTAGGGTCACTAAAAAAATTTCCTTGTCACTATTTGAATTGCGGCCTGAAGACAAAAAATGTCTGAAGATTGCAAGATTCAATGATCCCAATATTGCACCTTATATTTATGAGAAGTTCCTGTATGCATACGGGAAGTTCCCAAATAATGATGAGGTGCCGCAATATTTTTCTAGCATGTTGTTTGCTCAATTCCGAGAGCACATGGACACTAACTATACAGATACTGGGTCCAAATTCTATGGAGCTAGAAAAGGTCATACATATGAACGACCGATTCTATGCGAGATGTTGGGTTTAGGCCTCCAGCACCTCGTTTAGCACCTCAACCACCTAGGGTAGTTATACTTCTAGAGGAGTTAGCCCTTATCTCTAGTGATGTATCAAAAATGAGGGAGAAGATACAAGAACATATTGCAGCTACTTTAGGAGGGGTGGAAGTCGGCTTAGGGATGAGCCAACCTTCATCTAGTGTAGGAGGGCATTCATTTGTGAGTATTCCATATGACATGTTGAGGGAGATGGAGCGATATGAGCTTATGTATTATGCATCCTCACGTAGAGACCTCTATGAGCGATCCATTACACTACAAATGCACACCATGGGCGAGGTATGTACAAGCATTTTTTTATCTAACATGTTCCTTTGGTGTGTATACATTTAGTCTCCAAAAATTTACGCCAATATATTTATTTAACTTATGAAGTTTACAACATTCTTAGAACAACATTGCCCTGCCCCTGGTGCTCATTCTGTAGATCATGGACATGATGATGTACAGGTGCCATAGTCATTACTATCTATCTATATTTTTCTATGTCAAATTGAAATTGAATTTATGTCGCATAATTTTATATGGTATGAGTCTTAAAATTATGGAATTTTTAGGTTAGCGCTACACATCAAGGGCTGCCTGAAGAGATTATTCCTTCTCAGGTTCCAATCATGACACAGGTATCGATACTTTTCGTTAAGCATATTTATAATGTTTATTATATTTCTTTTCGCAAGCTTTTCTATTAACTTTGGTTTCTACTTTTCAGGCTACATATAATATTGACATGATGTAGACTGAGCCTCAAGGAGATCGTGTAGGCTCTGGGTCAGAGAGTCTACATTAAACCATGTTAACCTCTTACCATTTATTCGTTGGTATCATTTCCACATTATAAACATGCTATCTAGTGAATTTATATACAGTTGAGAGGTTCCTTTATGTATCTAGTGAATTCTAAAACTAATATTTAATTTTCATTAATTTAACTTTGAGCCATAGTCAATTCACTAGGTTACTGACAGTATAGGTGCTTCATTTGGCTTAGAAGAATATCAACATTTTCTTCCTTGACCATCTCAGACACCGTCACAATGTCAATATGTTGTACTTCCTACTCAAGTCCCTACAAAATAAGGAAGCCCATGCACAAAATGAAAACATACCAATATTTTTCATCTCTCACCATGGCCTTATCAGGTTACTCATGGTACAAGCTCTAAACAAAGCAAGAAAATCCTGGGAAGAAGTCATTGCAACTCCAATGGTTGCAACTTCACTAAATGATCCCAATGTTTTATGACCCCACCCATTGCAATTGTGAAGGAGGAAGAATATATTGTCATGAATCCATTGGCTACAAAGTACCTACTAATTCATATTAAGGAAGAAGAGAAAAATTATATTACACCATAAAAGTATATAGTGATATTGACGTTGAGATAATTAGTAGCAAACCAACCACTGAGAGAATGAGAGGGCATCAAAATAGGCCCCCCTGTGTTCCAGGAAAGAAGAGGACATGATACATTCCTACCACCACCCAAACCCCTGCTACTCCAAAAAAACAAGTAAGGGCAGAAGAAATCCTAGAACACCAGGAAGACACTACCCCTACTGAAACATAAAAACTAGTATGACTCTTTAACAACCAACATGGGATAAGTATTGGCATAATGTATCATGTAGAGTGCAATGTTTAGTAATAAGAAAGGATATGGTTCTCTCAGCATGTCTTTCCAGAACAACACGAGTTTCATTTTGGAAAAAAGACCAAACATCCTATGTAAATCTAGGAGGTCAACTTATATGTTGAAGGTATCATGACTAAAATATTGTTGGAAGTCGAAATTTCCAATATGATTTATCATGACTGAAAGCTAGATATGCGTAGCTTCCCGCCACTAATCATATATGTTGATGATATAGAATTATGGCAGTTGTGAGACTCCCGATGGAAATTACTACAATAACTTTTCAAGCTCTAATTCACCTTCAACAGAGCTCTTGAAGCTACGATAAAGGGTAACCCTTAGGAAACCTTTAAGAAACAAATTTGAAGTGTAATATCTCACAATTGTAACAAAAAAAAAGTCTTATTTCTGGAATTTAAAAATTAAGCTTATGTGACATACCTTAATCTATCTGAATCAAGATATACATTCTGACACTATATGACTTTGCTATAGTTTAGGAGTATAACTTCTATGGAAGTGTTAAGTATAGGAAACATATTATATATTAAATATATTCACTCAGATGCAAGCATTGTATAACATTTACCTTGACTGAAGGAAAATCACACTAGTAGTATCTCTTGACAAGAATAGGGTGACAGTTTCACCTTAATTAACAATAAACCTCGCTTGGAATAAATAACTTTCCAGAGATGGGTTCTCGGCCTAATTAACTTTGGTATATCTGCATCAGACAATATTTCATATGTCAATCTATCATTTGGTACATGTGCAGACAAAATAATAGTATGTAAGTAACATTTAGACAACATGCTTGTGACAATTTGACAATAAATGTATGCAATAGATATGATTTGACAAAAGTGGAACAATGTTATGATGGAGGAAGAATGACAATAAGACTAGTAGAAGAAGTGGATGTTGATAAATCATAGTATTAGTAGAAGCAGTCGCTTGTAGAAAGCCATTGGTAGTAATGATATGATTTAGAATGAAATCCTATGACATATGGAAGAAAATGGAACAACAACACATATACCTTGTCAGTTATATATGGCATTAATTCTAATGGCTTCTCAGAATATCAATTTTTTTTTCCTCGATTATGTGTAAGATCATTACAGTACAATAGTAGTATGTTGTAGCCTCACTAAATTGATGATAGTTTATATAGAGCTTTGTTCACAAACGAAGTTGTGAACAAGAAAGATGTGACCTTTAGATAGATTATCTACTATGAAGAGGCTCCAAAGATCTACTAGTAAAATAAATTGCAGGGGTTTAGCACACTTCAAAATTTCATGCTTGAAGAACTCTGACAAGAAGAAGAACATGACCCTTTGGATTAGTTCTTTATAATAACCCTTATTAGCATGAAAGAGGTATCGTGAAGAAAGTGCATGACAAATTCTGTCTTGACAAGAAAAAACCCCTGACTCTGACATCTTGGTTGCATTGAAACAATATCTCATGAAGAATGGTTTTATAGATATGGATGCTCAAATAAGAAAGTCTCCTTACGGATTGGGTAATTTTATGCATAACAACACTTCAAAGGGAGCTATAAAATCCCTGGTGGCTTTTCTTGTCCAATATTTTTTTATGACAACTAAGTATGACGACTCATATTCGTGTTACCTCAGAGGCTACAAAGAAAGTATAAGTTAAATATATGAAGACCTAGCCCTGATGCACTTAAATATCTGATGAGATGGAGAAGTTGTTGATCCTTGGTGCTCTTGATAAACAACTATCATATGTCTATGTGTGGATCTATACATAGGGGATAGCTTGTTGCTAAGATATATGTACGATGCTATTAATTATGGTTAGAAATTCACTGAACTGGGATATAATATTCCATGGATATTATAATACTAGCTGAGTTGGAAGTATGAAGAATGCACATCTAGTGTTATATTACTTGATTCTATTACTTTGGGAGCAGTATTGAATCTAAATACATGGGTTTTTATTGTGAATACTATTGGTTTTTGAAGCTCTTTGAGAATGTGTTGGTGTAGTAGAGGGTTTGTTACCATCATCATCAATTTTTTGTACATCCACATGAACAATATTATCTCAAATTTGGTCATCACTAGATTCTGGAAGGAGAATCATTGCTAGGTGGTACACCTGAAGATGAAGTACCAAGAATGATGACCTCATATGGTAAGGGAAGGATGGAATAAACATACAAAGGATAGGATGTACTAGATGCTGAAGTAATCCCTTTAGTCCTGAATCCCCATAAACTATTCAATAACTACAAAGGATGAAATGAGAATTTTGACATTTGTATAGGTGGACCAACACAAGATGGAGATGTGGAAAGGTTCACTAAAACTAGCTATAATTCATCAACAAGCAACCAAACAAGAGAAGAAGAGGCATGCTCCATTGACACATGTTGAGAGTCATCACCAGAGAGGAGCTATAAAAGAGATCATAGTAGTAACCATGAAAAGGCTCATCAAAGATAGTACCGTGATGCTTAGTCACTTGGTGAGAGGGAGGGTCATAAAGATTATAGTAGCAAAGTAAATTCTTATGAGGAGTCTAATGGACAGGTTATATATCATGTCTTTCATGATACAAGTGGGTCCATGCACTTGATCTAAAGGACCTAAAATGTGAGATAGAGGACTTGCACTCATGCAACCAATAAGTTTTTGACCTTAATTTAGCATCAAGGAATAATTTGGCCTGGTCATGGAGAAAATATAATGTACAAACAATTTAACATTGTAGATCATCACACCATTTTAATTACCATGGGGAGAGCACTGTTATTTCCGATGTAGAGACCCTTTAATGTAGTGAGTTACAAATTTACCAATTAGATATTTGATGTCTCAAACAATTATAGGAACCGATGATTTTACTTTTTGGTTTAATATGGATGTTGGTAATCCAAATATTTTAATGGGATATTGAACTTAGGTGTTGGTCAAAAATCCTATTTCACTTATCTTAAATACTAGGCTGTCAATTGGGTCTACTGTGGAGGATGTCAAAGAATATCTCAATGCTATCCCAAGTATAAGTTCACACTCTGAAATTTGGATGGACAGTTACAGTCAACAGTTCGGATATCATTTCCAGAAGAGGCTCGGATAAGGATACACATAATCTTAGAGTAATTGTAGAGATTACAATTCATACTGTAGCAGAGAAATTAGGAAAAGTTTTGGTGATGCCATAGTGACATTCCCTCACTGTCTTGGTACTATATCACAATAAGGATCTCGGTGTAATTCCGTGTCACCATAGTTCATTGATATCACAGTTTGGTTACTATCTAAGTCATGATGATTCTACGGTCTTGGCGCCACGATGCTCATAGATCTCGGTTCTATCCAAGTCACGATGTTTCTACAATATTAGTGCTATCCCAAGGATAAGATCTCAGTGCTATATCAGTTCTATCCCAAGGATAAGATCTGGATGCTATTTCAGTGCTATCCCAAGGATGAGTAGCTTGGTCATATTTTAGCCTTTTCTATATTTTCTAGTCACAATGATGAGCTCAGAGCTTCTAGACTATGTCTTTTGGGGTCCCATTACTGCTGCCAATAATCTCAACCTGTGTGCAATTGCTAAGTCATCTTCCCTTTGGGACTATGGAAAAGTTTTAAAACATAGACGAACTTTGACAACACATCATCCTGATAACATGACACATACTGATTCATGTATCCTAGAAAATTTTTACTATTATGATTAATACACGTGTCTTTAGACCTTTGATATCTCATTGTTCCTTTCACCTTCTGGCCATCATGATTTCACTACAATATTCTATAACCTTTGAACCTCTGAGATTTTGATAAACCTCTTAACTACAATTTTGGGATTCCGAGATACTGTATCTTCAATGTAAATAGAATTCTGTCAGTTTTGTTTAGAGGAAGACTTTTTTATATCTTATTCAAATTTCTATTGTTTTCACACTTCAGAACTTCATATATGTTAAGATTCATATAGATCAAACTCTTCTTGATCAAAGGAACTTTGATACAATTATATGATTTTTGGTTTTTATTACATAAGATTGTCTTATCAGGAAGATGCTTAGAAAATTATTTTATTCATTCAGTCTTGCTTTTAAACTTTTCAACCTTCAAACTAATCATAAAGGAGACAGGAAAAGTGATTTTTTCCAGCTTCCTAATCCTCGAACAAGCTTTGAAACCATGTTGAGAAATATATTAGAGCAATAACATAGGATTTTTATCTAATTGATTTCTCTTATTTAATAGACCTTCATCCCTTGAACTATAGCTTCAAATTGCAATGATATGCTTTGACCTGTAGTGGTACTTCACACTTATTTTTTTTTCAGACAACAAATACTGTCATCCTCCAAATGAGCTAAGTCTACTAGGGTATAAATACTTGTTTCTACATGTAATTTGAGCTGACATGAAGGATTTATAGGCCAACTTGTAGAGGACGAAAATAGAGCCAATTTTGAGCCAATTGCTAAAGTTATGTAATTTACTTTTATATTAATATGATTAACTTACCTATAATAGGTATACATAATACTAGAGTTTGTTTAAACCTACAAGAAAGACTATAAGCTTCCTTCTGTCCCTATTAGTCTCTATGGGTTATTCATTTTAACAGTAACCATGTTGGTTACAGTTTCTAAAGTAGTAGTATCATGCAGGCATTGGAACGGAAGCAAATGGAGGCATGTTTACAAATTCCTGCGGTCTAAAGGTTTTGTTTCTTCATATGATACTTCTCACCACTACACAAACAGTGATGCCGATGCTCATAAGGTTTGTACCATTTAGCTATGTGCTAGTCACAGGTTTGTAGGTTTTACAATCCTTTTCCTTTTGGTATTGATTCTTGAAAATGGAACAAAAACGAAATTAACTTGTGGTGAACTGCAAATTTCTAGTTAATGAGCTGTTGGTTTGCCAATGGGTTAGCCATCACAATCACCGTGGTAATATTTGTGGAGTGGAATTTATTTGGCATCTTAATCCCAACAATCTGAGTAAGCCTTTGAAGGCTAGCTGGAATGGTACATAATAATATGCCAAAGGTTTGCTTCAGATTTCTGTTATGTTAAACAAATAAATTTTCTTTATGTTTGATTAATCAATTTTTTTTTTTGTAAAAATGGTCAAGCATATCAGTCTCTGTCAGATCTAATTGATATGAATATGTTTTGTTTCTTCATCCAGGTAGCGAGGTGCACGAAGATCATTAATCCAAAAACTGATGATTCCAAGTATGTCATAAATGTTAAAGAAATTGCCAAGGTATGCCTATTTACAAATTTGTCTCTTTGGAATGTAGTTTTTGGTTGGACTGGGTGATAAAGTATCTTAGTGTTCAGCAATACCATGTTTTCTACTCTAATGTTTTATGTTTTTTGCATTAATGCCATAAAAAAATTTAGAGATTGCTTCAGGTCACACCTTGTGGGTTTTGTTTGGAATGTAATGATTGATGGTCTTCTTTCTTTATGTAGGGTTGATTGCAATAAGTATTAGATTCATATCCCTTTGCCTCCTAAGATTGATCCCAGTGTGACAATGATGCCTGTTGAAGAAAAGCCAGATGCTACTAACAATGATGTTGGAGGTTTCAAAGAACAAATTGAATAGATGCGAGAGGTTTAAATAGTCAGAGAGATTTACATAGTCAAGTATTTATTAACAATTACAGCATGTTGCAGAGTATTGGCCCTTTCTGCTATTGACATGTATTTATGTGTCCCTTGCTATAGCTTAGGACAATGACAACATAAATTCAGACTTCTTAATTTCAGACAGTGTCATCAAAAATCTTACCTTAGACTGTGGTGTATCTTTGAGCACCTAATCTCATTCTTTAGTCTTGACGTCCATGTTTTTGACATTATTATTTTGTATTTACAGTGATATTTAAGTTATATATGGCATGAAAACTTTTATATTTCTCACCTAAGTGAGCTTGAATGCATATTTTATATTTCTAGCCTTGTGGGCAAAGGTTTGTGGCTTGCATAAGGGGTTTGTTTCAGACTTGTTTCTTCATTTATCTTGCAACGTTTATACTCATTTATGATCTCAAATACATTCTAAATAAAATTGATGCAAAGGATAACCCAATGATTTGATGAATGATGGCAACATCAGAGTCTTTTCACAACTGATTTTGAGGTACTTCAACATTTCCTTACTATACAGTTATGAAATATTTGGCAAGTAACTTTAATACATATCAAAACACTTAGTAATCTGGCACTTCACTGTTATTATAATTTTTTATGTAGTCATACAAAACTTAAGGTAGATTACTGTTTCTAATTCATTGTGTCGTTAATCTCACTTCAAAAACTAGTGATCTGCTCTAGACATGCAATGACAATTGTGCCATAACATTGAAGTTTTATGGATACATGGGACAACACCTTGTATGTTTGACATAATATTACAATCTGGAATACACTAGTAAATTAAGTCTCTCATGGTTATAGTTCTTTCGACATGGTTTTCATAATCTATTATATTGTATCGTGCCTCAAATAAGTATTTCATCACTGTTTAGGACATTTCAAGTCTAGTTTTCATTAATGAGTAATTCCCTAAACACAACACATAATGATTAATGAGATTTAAATGATGGTATCATTCCTTGGTTCCATAACTTTGTTGATGTATTAAACCTAAGAACCGAGGACCATAAGAATGGATGTTGTACGATTTTGCAGAGGGTTATGTTGGCCTTGTAGGTCGACACACAAGAAAATCTCTCAGAGATCCCTTGTAAACCTCTAGCATGCTAATTATAAGGTAAAGGTTAAATTGATGTCCAAGGTAGCCTGTCTAAAGATTTCCTTGAATGTGTGAGGAACAACACCATGACTATCTGGTCTTCCTTCCTGCAATATATTTATCAAGATGAAATCAATTACTTGGTTAATCTTCGTGTGCAAGGTTTCAGGAAATTTCGATGTTACTTCAAATTTATGATCTTATATAGTTGAGAGGATGAATTTTACATATTTTTAAACTTAGATGGTATCACAAGCTATCCCTAACAAAAATAGTGCCTATTACAAGGTAGTGGGCAGGTGTTTTTGAACCACAATTTTTGCCCATTCAATGCATGGGATTCTCCCAGAATATTGGTGCAACTGTGAGGGTAGTGGGTAGTTGATTATTGCCTTCTAATAATGAAGGGAAAATTGACATTACCGGCATGGTTTTCCTGGGGTAATTTAGGAAAGCTTATGGAAAATTACACTATGTATACTGTAGAGAATCCAGATCACCATGTACAATTGCGTACATTTAGGTCAAGTTTGTAAAAAGGAAACTGTAAGGATTTGAATTTTGAGCCAGCAAATATCAGGGCTTGAACGTAACTCCTTGTTTATTAGGCACCCATGTTTTCACCATAGCTTGGGAGGTCCACAGTGGCCTCTTATGAATTCTCAATCACCTGAGCTTAACCCAATTGTAGATCTGGGTCATCGGAAGGCCGAGCCACAAAGTCAACCTCCAATGACTCGAATCTACAGTCAGTTTAAGGATGACCTTCTCAATCTGGTATTAATGGCTGGTTTTTTAAAGGGAGTGAAATAATAGGTTTGAAATTTGAGGAAAAAATAACCGAACCTAAATCAATACACAAACTATTGTGTAAGTTTTTCCAGTTCCAGTCTGCCCATATGAAAAAATACATACATTGTGGCCATCCAAAGTAGATCTGAGAATTGGCACCAATTCTGCATACACATCATCTGCACAAAAAGTGCTAGAATTTAAAAACAATTTTGACTTTACCTAGACAAACTTTTGAAAGGCAGTCACTAAAAGCAGTTCCCTATACCTTTTGAATCCTTTTGAATTTAACTCATAAGTAAAGTAGTTCCAAAAATAAATAAATAAAATTGAATCTAAAATCTCACCATACATAATACTTCATTTTCAATGTTATTCTAACTAAAGTGCAGTAGAGATCTAACATATCACTTCATTTACTTAAATAGAAAAGGAAAATAATATTAAATATAAAAATATGAGAAAAACAACACAAAAAAAGAGAAAAGAATGCACAACTAAAATGGAGGAAAATACAAGAACAGAGTGTAGAAATGGAATTAAACATCATAGAAGAGAGCCTCGCATGAAATGGTCGAAGGCGTAGAGGTACAGTAAAGAGTAACAACTGTGATGGAGGATGAATGGTCAAATTCAGATGGGAGAAAAGTAAATAAGTTATAGTAAAGATTTAACAACCATGATGGAGGATGAATAGTCAAATTCAGATGAGAGAAAAGTAAATAGGTCTGCAACTAAAAGAAAGTTGGTTCACCATTACTGTCACATACTTTTAAAATAAAATATAGAATTGTAAAGGTGGGCCATCAAATCAAAGTAGTGCATTGAAACATGTAACTATACATTCTACATGAGTTTTTCCTTGTGCTAATGAGGAAGAGTAGTTAATTTCATTTATCACATACTTGGTATGAATATTTATATTTATATTCCACCAATGCAAGTTAAACTGTTGTAGTCAGCACATGACTTCAGAGTTTGAAGCCATTAGACTTGACCACTTTCAAATATTGTTTTTCAATATTTCCACCATTCTCGCCTCTCGGAGTGAGTTAAAAGGTTGCTGACAGAAGACTTTGATTCATGTGGGATCCTTTGACAAACTCAATTCATAGTGAAAAAGATGGTTGATCTTGGCAACGATAACCATCCTCATAAATCTGATTTTGTTATTATTTGTACCAGGGATTCATAGTGATTGTTGTATTGTTATCGAAGATATTTGATTTAATTACAGGTATCAGTTGTTGAAGAAAAAATTGAAAACAGTACAAAATATAGCAAATAAATTAAATAGGATGATATTGGCTGCCATGATTGTAATTCTTGATTTTTTGATCGATATGTAGAGTGGCAATCAAATATTTTGGCTTATTTCGACCTTTAGGGACTCCTCCCTTGACTAGGACCCTTCCCAAAGTCTAAAGAGAAGGGAAAGGCCACCAATGTGATAGTGGGTGGCTTTACTAAGAGTTTCCTCTTGGATCTCTTGCTAGTCTCACCTGCTAGGGTTGGGACTTTTCCTCCTAGGTCAGATTTTGAGCCACAACACTATTCATTATTATTTACTGCAAGTACTAATGAGATGCATATCTAACTATGTATGCATGCCTTATCTTAGGTTTGTTGAGAAATCTAGGGGAAGCTAGATTAGGTGATTTCTCTTTCTTTGATAGCTTCTTGTGAAGGTTTGGTAAATCCACGTAAGAATAAGAGTAAGGCACCAGTGCTAAGTTGTGACCGCATGGGTGCCTTGTGCATTTTCGTGTGGGCCATTTTCCATTTTCCCCCTTGTGCGTTCGTCTTCTCGGGCAGAGGGCATCATGCCTTGGGAGGGCGCTCGATGATCAGAAGTTCGGGTCGGGTCGTTTCGTTTGAGGGTTCCTGTATAAGGTTTTCTAATTTGTGACCACATAGGTGCCTTGTGCACGTTCATGTAGGACGTTTTCAATTTTCTCCCTTGTGCGTTCATTCAGTTGAGCAGAGGGCATTGCACCTTGGGAGGGCACCCGATGAAACGAGTTAGGGTCGGGTCGTTTCATTTGAGGGCGCCCGTATAAGGTTTGCTAAGTTGTGACCGCACAGTTTCCTTGTGCACTTTCATGGGGGCCATTTTTCATTTTCTCCCTTGTGTGTTAGTTCAGTCGGGCAGAGGGCATCGCGCCTTGGCAGGGTGCCCGATGAAACAAGTTTGGGTCGGGTAATTTCGTTTGGAGGCGGTCGTATAAGGTTTTATAAGTTGTGACCGCACAGGTGCCTTGTGCACATTCGTGCAGACCATTTTCTGTTTTGTCCCTTGTGTGTTCATTCCGTCGGGCGAAGGGCATCGTGCCTTGGGAGGGCGCTTGATGAAACAAGTTCGGGTTGAGTTGTTTCGTTTGAGGGAGCCCATATAAGGTTTGATAAGTTGTGACTGCACGGGTGCCTTGTGCACATTCATGCAAGTCATTTTCCGTTCTATCCCTTGTGTGTTCATTCTATCAGGTAGAGGGTGTCGCGCCTTGAGAGAGTGCCTGATGAAACAAGTTCAGGTCAGCTCATTTCATTTGAGGGCGCCCATGTAAGGTTTGCTAAGTTGTGACTTCATGGTTGCCTTGTGCACGTTTGTGTGGGCCATTTTCCATTTTCTCCCTTGTGCGTTCGTTCATTTGGGCGGAGGGAGTCAGGCCTTGGGAGGACGCCCGATGAAACGAGTTCGGGTCGGGTCATTTTGTTTGAGGCCGCCCGTATAAGGTTTTCTTAGTTGTGGCTGCACGAGTGCCTTGTGCACATTCGTGTGGGCCATTTTCCATTTTCTCCCTTGTGCATTCGTTCAGTCGGGCAGAGGGAATTGTGCCTTAGGAGGGCACCTGATGAAGCGATTTCGGGTCAGGTCATTTCATTTGAGGGCGTCCGTATCAAATTTTCTAATTTGTGACCACACGAGTGCCTTGGGCATTATTATATATATACATTTAACTAAATATTCATTCATCACCATTATATCCATGCAAAAAAAGGGGCGAGTTAAGATCATCTAGGAGTAAACATGGTGGACATATTAAATCACCATTAAATTCATTATTATTTATATAAATTTAACTAAATATTCATTCATCACCATCATATCCATGTAAAAAAAGGGGTGAGTTAAGATCATCTAGGAGTAAACACGATGGAAACATTAAATCACCATAACTTAATTATCTAGCAAAGCACCCTGATCGAGTAGATCATAATATATTGTTCATACGAACACACATCTTAGCATCCACATGTCAATTTATTTGAAAGCAATCCAGAATATAGTCTTGAACTATATAAAGTCCAATGCATTGTAGCAATTATATGTTATAACCCTAGAATCAAAGTTCGTTGTTCATCTTGAACAATGTGTTCCACTCACATGAAATGTGCTAGCGGTAAATTTTCTAGAATGGCATCATGATCATCTATCGATAACCTTCATTGTCGTTGTTTTTTTCTACTCTTCACTTGCTTCAACTGCAGTCAAGTTTTTATGACCAAGTGACTATATTGGGCATAAATAACGTCTGGCTGGTAATCTTGAAAAATAATATGATCTTTACATTTCTTTACCTCTTCAAATAAATGTCCCATTAACACCATTGAACCCATTGGGTATGTATAATTTGATGGATCATTATACTCTTGCAACAACATGGATTTAGACATAGTGCATCATAATAAATAATAATGCACTTTTTCTTGACTATTTTCTAGTGCAATGACAGCAAAGACATCACCGTCTCTAACAATATTAGAAACACGATCATAATCATTGTCATTCGCAGCCACTTCATCGTCCATTTCCTTGTCAGTCATGTTTCCAAATGGGGGAAATGGTGTCAATTCTTCATGTTTCCATGGTTTAACAAATTTCGTAATTTGGTTTTCACAGTCATCGATGGACTTTGTATGATCAATACATGCATAACAAAAGCAAGAGCACTTTTCTTTCTCAATGCAATGTATATTTGTCATGTTCTTACTTCTAATTGAGTGTAAACTTCTTGTGTGAGGGATTCCAATGCAATTAAATGGCAATGATCTATCAACATCACCCATTGCAATATTCGAAAAGTACCTGCTTGAGAAAAGCACACACACATGTATGAGTCAAATTTTGAACAATATTTAATATTTTTTTGATAACAAAATACACACATATATGTATACACATATATATATATCTAGAGATGTATAATATATTATTAGTTAAATGTGTACGCCTACCTGTGCACATCAACCATCCTTGGGTTCGATACATGACTTAAATTGTCCTTGCACCAATTAACAACATCTAAAGAATTTGCAAGTCGGTAAGCTGAGTGATTGAATTTATGCCTCCAAAGTGCACGTTTTATGCATGCCCCAGCACCATTGTGCTCTACTTTTCCATGCCCTGTCTCAAAGAAATTCCATGTATGTCGAATGTTGGTTTTCTTATGAAGACAAGACAACCAAAAGAAAGATCTTGCTGATTTAAATTGACCAGCACAACCATATAACCATACCCAATTTTATTTAAAAGAAACTCTTCGTTTCAACAAGTCATTATAAATAACATTAAAACAATGTTGAACAAAACATGTGTCATGTGTACAATCATCACTGATGTAGAAATGGTACTCCTTAATCACCTCACAATTATTTTCATCACTATCAAAACCATCGATAGCAAGCTCTGCATGTCTATACAAAATATGCACAAATATAGATATTTGGTCTGAATGATAATACTCACTTTGTATCTCCTTTTGTGGACTAAACGTGTAATTCTTAGCGAAATCAACCATTGATAATATTGTTCCTTTTGGGAACACATCACGTGATTGCTTGAACTGTAAATCCTGCCATCGTGCTATATGACAATGCTTAATATATTTTTATATTTGCACCCTGAACTTCTCCATAAAAGATGTCACTGGAATGTCATCGTCAATTAAAGTGATCTTTTTTGATGTTGTGCTTGAATCTGCAACAGGATTGTAAGTAACATTTTCATATCGCTTCCAATTCAGACTGAGATTTGATAGTCTGGGATCATTAGGATCAATGAGATACTTTGCATTGTAGAGTGCTAAATGAGAACATTTGTCGCATTTTCTTCCACCAACACATTCCTTTTTATAAAATAATTCATTATTCTCTCGTGGACATAATATCTTCGATAAAAATTCATGAACACTTTAAGGGGGGGGGTCATTTGACCAATATTTTATGCCAAAATTTACAAATGTCTCATAAAATAATTGGAATTCTACATGGTATCGAAAACAACATGTATCTCGAACAGTGATAGGCCTGACATACCATGGTTTAAGCTTCACAAATGTGCTAAGGAAAATATTCACATCAGTATTACTCTCCATAAAGTTCTCGAATAATTCTACTTGACTGGACTGTGTTATATGTTTGGAACGAGATTCATAAACTCCCTTAGATATACGGCGTCGCACTTGATATTTTTCATTTGGCGACACATGAGAATTCAAATCCAAAAAATATTTTACCCTATCCCTCACACCATTAGGAATTCAATCATGATATGGACGCCTGCAAATATTAGCCCAACATGGAATTTCGTCATTCTCATCTAATTGAATTCTAAATTTTGTATGCCTCCATAAACTTTTTCTTGATGTTTTAAACAATTTTGAAGTTGCTGACATCAACCGACTTGATGAAGTTTGTTTCACGACTGAACCTGTTAAAAGTGCTCTACGAGCATTCTTTTCAACTTGAGATCACTTTTTGACTAGTGTGGCAAGCGCCGACGTCACATTTTTTGTTACCATTTCATTTGCTAAAACCTCTTTTTCACTTTTAATGCCTAATAATTCCACAACATTTTTGAGAGATTTTTGCTTAAAAATCCACGTAACATTTGAGCTTGTGCTATGATATATT
Organism: Pinus albicaulis; assembly: GCA_034641835.2. Taxonomy (NCBI): domain Eukaryota; kingdom Viridiplantae; phylum Streptophyta; class Pinopsida; order Pinales; family Pinaceae; genus Pinus; species Pinus albicaulis. The sequence goes on from JAXQQM020086340.1 coordinate 184,610, forward strand.
TGCCTTCAAAAATATGTTTCAATCCAAAATTTACTTTTTCTCGAACTGTCCTTTCAGCCATTGGTGGTCCCAATTCTTCAATTTTCTTTGGATCCATATTTTCTAGAAACTTGTAGTTGTATACAATGTTCTTAGAAATTCCAATTAATTGTAATGAAATTCGAGGTGTGGTAGTATCTTCTTGTGGTTCTGATGTTGTCCCTGCATAAAAAACAATATTAACTTCTAATTTGAAATTGACATATACATATTTTTAATTTTAAAACTATTTTGAACTACAATGTTTTAAAAAAAAATACAAAATTCAAATTGAAAAAGCTATTGACGCACCAGTGACATCAATATAAATATTCTCTTGGACATTCATGTTTTCAATATTCTCTTTGACAAGTTCCTCAACATTTCTCATTTCCTCGTCATTGTTATGTACCTCTAAATCTATTTCATAATGCTCTACCTCCACATTTATTTCATGGCTTAATATTTCCCTTTCCTCTCGCCTTCTTTTTTGTAATCTCTCATTTTTATCCGTTGAATCGGTTCTTTTTCGATCATGCCTTGATAGGAAATTCCTTTTGTTTCCCATGTTCACAAGATTGGAAACCTAAAATCCAATTCTATTTGGACCAGATACCTAAAAAAACATAAAGACTTCAGACTAAGTACGTCATGCTTTCAATAAGAGATAAAATTGAAAAATAAAATTAAATTCATAAAGAAATTTTGCAAAAATACTTCATGCCTTCATAGATTGCAAGATTGCAAAAATACTCCATGTATTCATAGAGACATTATGCAAAAATACTTCATGCATCCTTGTCTTTATAAAGACATTATGCAAAAATACTTCATCCATCCATGCACACAAAAAAATTTCAAAAAAAAATTTTGCACCAAGAAAAACTTTCAAAAAATATTTCGCCAAAAATATTTCGCACCCAAAAAAAACTGGAAATTTTTTCTTTTGCCAAAAAACATTTTTCACATAGAAAATATTCGCACCTTTACAGAAAAAGAATTCGGACCCTCGCACCTTCGCAATTTTTGGACCCTCGCACCTTCATAATTTTCGTTGGTTCAGAATTGTGTGTGGAATTAATCTTTCGAACGAGAGTATTTATATACAACTCTCGCCAGAAAGATTGCATCGGCTTTGGATTAAAACATTTAATAAACTCTTGTCAGAGAGAATAAAATATTCTCGTTCGAGAGTTTATAAAACTCTCGGCTGAGAGTTGGCCTTGGCTAAACTCTCGGCCGAGAGTTTTATAAACTCTCATACAAGACTTTGTTATACTCTCGGTCGAGAGTTTCCTTGGGTAAACTCTTGAGCGCAAAGTCTCGGCCGAGAGTTTTTTGAACTTTCGGCGGAGAGTTTTGCCGCACGGTTAGAAGTAACTTGTGCTGGGTTAAACTCTCGATCGAGAGTTTTAAATTTCTCGTTCGAGACATTATCTCGGCCGAGAGTTTCTGGTCAACGAAAAACCCATAAAATTCAACAGTTTTCAAGAACCTGCAACTTTGGAGGGGAGGAACACCTAAAAAAACAAAATGTTATGTTTTTTACCAGGTACCATTAGATTCATCTCTAAATCTAGTTTCTGATGATGTAATATTTGTGGAGTTTCATTAAAACATTCAATTTGTTATTATTTTTTTACTAAACTGTGTCACTGTTGAATTTCCTTGTTTGGAAATTTGCGTTGAATGAAAATTCAATAACTTTAAAATGACGACACCAAAAGATTCAGAAAAATCATATTGCATTTCCTCTCCATGTCTACTTCAAAAGGGTACTCTCATTTTCCTTATTGACGATCACATTGAAAAGAAAATCTAGGGTTCATAAAATGTACTGAAACATCACCATTTTTTTGTCTTCGTCCATTTCAAAAAATAATAAAAAATAGTGATTTAATCTGAAAATTACCGAAAAATAGTTAGTGCACTAATGAAATATATGCATATTATGATGATATGGTTTATTTCCAATAAATGAATAACCTTCCCTAAAAAATGTTAGGGTTCAAAAAGTGACTATTTATGTTTGCCTGAAAATTTCAAGTATATGCAGTTAGTAAACAACAAATTTACCCCTTTATATTTCAATATTTTTTTTTTTAAATATCAGTATGGAGGTAAGACAATTCTCTACAATTCTTTCTATTATGTCAAAGCATAATGTGCATTAAAAATATGAGTTTAGTGTAGCTGAAGTTGAAAAAACATAGAAAATTACAATTTTCAATGTCAAAAAAGGGGCAAAAAGTGTTTCCCAACTTCACTTTTTCACCCAACTTTCTACATCCTCCTTCAATTTGCCATTTAAAAAAGATGTTTTAACATCCATATGGTCTATCTCTAATGAGAGTTCCATATGGTAATCCATATAAACTCTCGAACGAGAATATGGTCTATCCATATGGTAATCCATATGGTCTATCGTTCGAGAGTTTAGAAAATAATAGTAGTAGTAGAGATTACACACTTTCGCTGTAAAATTGTTAAAGTATTTTTTATAAAAATTATATGAAAATTGTTAAAGTATTGTTAAAAATAATTATCTTGTAGCCAACATTAATTAATTACCTTCAAAGAAACCCACCTATTATCATTTTCTGTCAAGAATTCAAATTGAAGGATGGGGATCTGGCTACATGTTTCACTGGTCCAAACTTCACTAGATATAACCTTTGAGGGTTTTAAGTGGGGAATTTCATGTCGTTTGAATGGGGCTGGGTTAAGCTACAAACAAAAATGAGAAAGCATGAGGTTGTATTTTATTAAATCAACCACAGTGAGCCCTAAATCATACTATGAACAGAATATATGTTGATGAGATTTATTACAAAAAGAATGAGGTAATATTAGCGAGGCAACAAGATAATAATTATTGATAATTTTTCGCAGATAAATTCTACAAGTACAAACTGAGTATGCAATAAAAATCACAATTACAGAATGAACCCCAGTCACAAATCAACAACACATATAGTGTCTTATAGGGTAAGTATTGTCAATATCTTCCATTAAAAACCAATATTGTATACGAAAGAGAACTCATTAAAGTAACTTGAACTTGGAACATAATGCAAGGAAGAGGGAAATCAAGGTAAAGTATAACTAGTACACAATGGCATTCAAGATAAATGAAATCCACACATAGAGGAAGTATATTGAATAATCACATGACCAAATTTCGCTAACAATGTTCAAATATAAAGGTCGAAGAACTAGAGCCTTATCTATAATTACATGCTATAAGACAAATGAATGTACCAGGTTGCCAAATACGCAAAATTGATCGATAACTTAAACAATGTAAATAAAAAATATGCCTACATCCAGGTTATATTACAGTTATGAGGGAGATTCCCCTCTTAAAAAAAATAACTATGAAATTTCATAGGATTCACTGGTAAATATTCCACACATTGGTCTATGTATCAAAGCTACAATACATAGCCAGATTGAACAAGCCATGGTTCATGAAGACCTGCACTTAAAAACATTAGTTAGTCATTTCCCTTCAGGAATACTAGGTGAGGTGTGCAACCAACCTATATACATCGAGTTCATCATTAGATTTTGAATTCATATATGTACCAACCTTATAAGAAATGTGCCCACTAGTTTCAAACCCTTGTGAGGGATAAGGTAAATGAGAGTGAATTTAGCTCGAAATTAAATGTACATAGTGACAAAATGAATAAGAATTATTAATTAGTGCATAGAAATATCGTTAGGAATGGGTTGACTTATCTCCTGAAACACTATGTTGCCATGGAATCCCATGTCCAGTATAACCATCTCTCATAGTTAGAATTTCTCAACGATAAAATGGAGGAAACAAATGAAAAAAACAAAGGGAATCTATTTAAAGAAATGAAAACCAAAAAATTTAGTTAGATATAATTCTCTGGTTGGATTTGGAAATCTGGATGGGGGTTAGAGGATGAACCATAAGAGTGACCTGTTGTACTAGCAATATGTTCAGAATATGCACAGAAAACCCTTGTACATTTTCGGGATCACATCCGATTGGATTGAATGATAATACATCACTAAAGGGGAAATGGGTTTGTACTTACCATTGCATAGGAATAATGTAATAATAGGATGTGAAATACAACCCTGAGCACCAAATGGTGCCATGGTAAACCAAAATATGCATAGGGTGAGGATTCTTCCTTTCATACAAGGTCACCAAGCACCAACGACAATCTTGTTGATAGGTGCCATGAGCGTACTCAACATTTAGCGAGAAATTTCACAAAGAAATTTTAAAATAAGATACATGAGTGATGTCATCACCTATATAAAGAATTTTCTAACTAGGTTTACTGATCCAAGAATCTTGGAATAAGGTATATGATTTAACCTAAACAAAAAAAAGAAAAAAAACTCAACGAGATTGATTTAAGCCTAAGAAAACGAAACCATTAACATCATTTAAAATTAAACTAGTACAACTTACATATTACCTTAGGAGAGATGGAAACTACAATGTACATATAGGAGGACTTCAGGGTGCCTATAAGGCTAACTAACTTGGAACACAAATATATTTTCAAAATAAGGTTAGCGTTCGAACTTGGGCATGGCCACCGTGGGATCATATCGATACATCCTAGATTTTGAAAATCAGCCGAGGCAAGGCCATACTCCGGCCATGTGATATGCATGTGACTAGGTACCCATTGTAGAAAGATAGTATTGGGCTTATTTCCTAGGTATTTGATTACCGAGGATGCGAAACAAAACCAACTAAGAGCATTAATTCTTAAGGTATGAGATTATTCAGGTTATGGGTATCACATTAATAGAGAAGTATACAAAATGAAAAGCATTGGGTAGCACTTAGGGGTGCACCTTAACAAAATTAACATAATTAATGGAACCATCGGTGCATAGACTAAGGCGAGGGACCATACAATTATACCATGGTATTTTAGCGAAGACCCAAAGCATGTCCATCACCTTGAAAATATGTGTTGCTAGGATTATCTGTCATGGAAAGTGCATATGTGTGGTCAAATTAAGATAGAAGTATATAAATTTGGATAAAATGATTAATAAGATTCCACCTGAAATGGATCATGGATTGATACCATTACACGATTGATAGCATTACACAACTATTATTGAAGCAAGAATGAATATGTATTAGTACAAGTAATTCCATTTATAGAAATTTTTTTTTAGAAATCATGTGAAACAGGTGTGTGACACTAATTGTGCCCCATTTCCTTGTAGGAGAAAATGTCTCTATGTATTCAACATCATCCTTCTAAGCGTATCATTTTCCTACAAGCCTTGCCTTGTATTTATCAAGCAAACCATCTACCTTATACTTGATATTATACACCCATTTGCAACCAATAGTTTTGACACATGTAGGAGGATCCACTAACCTCCGTGTTCCATTCTTAATGAGTGCACCATATTGATTTTTTATTAAATCCTTCTTTTCATCACAATTAGTGGCTTCTTCAAAACAACTGGGTTCAATAATTGTAGAATTATTAAATTCACAGTTATGAGAAATGCTACCTAAATCACCTTTGGCAGAACTTCCTATTTCAAAATCATCATTCTTTCTTGGAAATTATTGAGCACATATGGATGTTCATAAGGGTTTTTGAAGTGGCTATGATGGTTCCTCATCCTGAAGTACAATTTCTTGAGGAACACTTTATGATCCTAGAGAAACAAAACTATCCTCCAAATTTTCTTCAATAGTAACATCCTCATAATTCTCATGGGTAAAATATGGAAAGAAACCATAGAGTGATCTTGAAGGGGAACCTCCCCTTTAGTGTGTGGAGCATCATTATCATATTCAAAATAAATATTTTTAGATGCAATTTTTTCCAAATGAGCTAGTTTCCTAATAATAGGGAAATTATCTTTATCTAAATCAAGAAAAATAACATCTTTGGAAATAATTAACTTGCTATTTTCATCATCATACAACTTGTATACTTTGAAAGTATTAGAATATAAAAAAAATATACATTTTCGAATTCTCACTTTTAATTGATTTCACTACTTCTTAGGAATCATAGCATAGTATTTTGATCCAAAAAATATGAAATTTTGAACAAATGGGAGTCTATCATACCACAATTCATAAGAAGTTTTATTGCTAATAAAAAAAGAAGGAAAATTGTTTCTAATATAAGTTTCACAAATAATTTCTTCGCCCCAAAAATTAACTTCACATTATTAAAGAAAACAATAGATCTAATCATGTTAAGAACATTTATATTCATATATTTTCCAATGGCATTTTGTTGTGGATTATAAGGCATATCAGTTTTTTTTTTTATTCCATTGTCCTTGAAATATTGTTCAAAGGCATAAGAAGTATACTCGCCACTGTTATCGATTCTCAGAATTCCTATATTATATTGAGTTTCATTTTCAATAACCAAATTTTTTTTTAAAAACTTCGAACGCTTGTCAATTATCTTTGAACAAATACACCCAATACATTCTAGAGTAATCATACCTAAGTTTCAACACATATTTATTTCCATTTGCAGATGGAACAAGCACATATCAACATAAATTTGAATGTATGTGACCTAATTTTCGTTAAGATATGAAAGAATAACTATGAAAAGGTCACTTAAAATGCTTTCCTATAATAAAAACATCACAAGGTGTCATATTTATAGGGACTACAGGAAGACTTTAACACCTTGTTTTTCATAATTTTCATGTTCCCGTAATTGATTTGACCAAATCAAGCATGCCACAACAATCTAGGAGATAGGATATACATTTGTTATGCCAAAAGAGTAGAACTTTTAGCATAATTAGTAGATGAAGTACCTTCTTCCACGTCGGTCATAATAATTGCATCAATAGATTCTCCTCATATCTCAATTATGCCATCAAATATATCAATATAATTCCCCTACTGTTGAATATCCCTAAGAGCCATTAAATTTCAATGAACTATGGAATATAAAGTACATCATGTAGAACATAATCTCCAAGATTTGGTATCTTCAAATGAATAGACCCAATGCCAGATGGCTTAAATGTGATCCATGTGGATATTGGTGGCCACCCGTATATTCCACTTCGGGCCCCACCATTTTTCCTTTCATTTTTTTTCATTTTGCTTATTTGTAGCACAGTTTACTATTTTTATCATTTTTTAGGGTCCTAAACTTTTGGAGTTGTTTTGAGGACCTAAACGAAGTTTTTTGGTAAAACTAGGAGAAACATGGAAGCTACTTCAATGTTTCTCACATTAAACGTTGTATTCCTCGAATTTATCTTTCTAACTATGTATTGTGTGCATCAAATAGAGATCATATGCCAAAGTTAAGTCCCCAGGAAGTTGATGTACCAATTTACCCAAATGAGGCCTATAATTTTGGTGTTTCATATGATAGGATTAGGTTTTTGGATGTTTAGGGTTTTCCATTATTTATAAATAATATGTAGGACCTTGAGCCTCATTCTAACACATTTAATAGGGATGTATCCACCACATCTCTTCTCAGAGATAAGCTACCAGCGCCCTCGCTAGTTTATTTCTATTATGTCTTTAAACATATTTCAATTATTTTATATTAATGAAATGAAGAGTAATTTCCATTTAATATTTTTATATATGGTTATATGTGTATTATCTTGTGTTCCTAAATAAATTTGGATAATTGGTATCAAAGGAGTCTTCTCTTTCTCGATTCTTCTTTGCATGTCACCAACAAGGTCAGGGTTTAAGAAGTTAGGGCTCAATTTGGTTGAACCTTTGCAAGATCAACCTCTCAAACCTCGATGGCTGCCCATGGGGGACGAAAACAAAGATTAGAGAGTAGGAGATATTATCAAAATATTTCTCCAGGAGGGCACAATGATGGATAACATTGTTCAAATCCTTCAACGACTGTCGACTAGCAGCGCATCTGCATCCAACATCCACTCTAGAGGCGCAAATCCTTTTAAGGTACAAGTAAACTTTGACATTCCCAAATTTAATGGCCAAATACATGTAGTCACCCTAGATAGATGGATGAATATATTAGAAGGATGGTTTTTTTCAACTGGGAGAAGATTATTTTTGTACTCCTTAAGCTCGCCCCCCATGTCAAGGACTAGCGGGAAATCTACTGTGAGAAATAGGATGAGGGGGAACCCTCTCTATTCTCATTTGTACCCACCAGAAATTCTTTCGAGATGCCATCAAGGAAAAAAATATCTCGTGGGTAGCTACGAAGAAAAGTACATACAATGTAATATGATACAACAAAAAAGGGATCAAGATGTGCATGAGTTGACGAATCTGTTCCATACCTTGAGCACAAATTTGGGTATGAAAGATTTGGAGAAACATTTTTTGCTGAAGTACCATAGTTGTATGCATAGATACATTTAGGAGGAATTGGATTTCCTCGACATATCCTTTCTTGGTATGGCATACTGGTATGCTACCAATATTGAGCATAAATTCAAACAGAAGAAGCGATACATTGTATCTATGAATCAAAAGCAAGGTAAATTTGCCCCCAAACTATAGAACAAAAGAAAAAGCTAAGGCAAGGTGACCCAAGATAACTTGCCAAAGCCGCAAGTAAAGAGCTACACCTTGAAGCCGTTGAAGGACATGGGAAAGTGGTGTGAGTTCCATAAGATCTCCACTCAAAACACAAGTGAGTGTTGGGCCAAGCAGTCACTGGTGGCTGAGATGAAGGCTTGTGAATCAGATGCATGCTCCGAATCTAAATCAGAACCTGATAAGGGGAATGACAAAGGGAAGTATATTATCGATGTGGAGCCACATACCACCGTTGCCACCACGAAGATCCAGAAGGAGGAACTAGAAGATCTAGAGGAGGAAGACTGTCTCTTAAACTCCCATATGTGCGTAAAGGGTACCCCGCTACAATTCATTGTCTATAGGGGGAGAAAAAATAAGCCCATCTCAACATAGGTTGTGAATTATTTGGTCTTCTCAACCACAACACACCCACATCCATACACCATCTGCTGGCTTCACCAAGGACAAGATCTCCGCGTCATCCAACATTTCCACCTTCCCTACAGCATCAAGCCCTTCACAGATGAGGTATTATGTGAAATTTATCCTCTTGATGTTTTGTGATGTATTGTTAGGGAAACCATACCTATGGAAGCGACATGCTATGTATGAGTCTTGGCCTCACGTTGCTATTTTTAATTTTGGAAATAATTTGTACTGGATACCAATGGTACCATCACCTATTGCTATCTCTTTGGTTACTAGAAAATAATGCAGTAAGCTCATTTCCGAAACTGAGATTTTTTTTTCCTGATGATCTGCCCTCAGGGCAAGAGGAATACTGTGGCCCCGACCTCGAGACAAAGCTCCTCCGCATGATAATAACATGTAGACAAGGTCGTGGAGGAGTACGAGGACATATTCACCCCACTTGCAGGGGTGCCTCTACACTATTAGGTCAAGCACCCCATCGATCTAAACCCATATGTGCCACTCCCCAATGGACTGATCTATTGGCGCTCTGTTCTGGAGAACGATGAAATCAAGAGGAAAATTCAGGATCTACTACTGAAAGGTCACATTCGGACGAGTTCATCGCCCTATGGGAGCCCGATTGTGTTGGCGCAAAATAAGGATGGGACATGGAGACTTTGTATTGACTATCGGGCATTGAATGATATCATTGTCCAAAATAGGTACTTCATCCCACGGATTGATGACCTTCTAGACAAACTCAAAAGGCGAAAAATATTTCAGCAAGATCGACTTGAATTTTGGGTATCTCCAGGTACCAATTGAACCTGCTGATGTGTGGAACACTGCCGTCAAAGCCAAGGAGGGATTTTTTAATGGCTAGTAATGCCTTTTGAGCTCACAAATTCTCTCGTAACCTTCATGAGGCTGATATAAGACACCTTGCGGCCATTCACCAACTCATTTGTAGTAGTGTACTTGGATGACATCCTGATCTTGATCTAGAGTTGGGAAGAACACCTCCACCACATATGATAGGTCCTCCAAACACTGTGGAAACACAAGTTGAGTGTGAATTTGGGGAAGTGCACTTTTGACATGACCCAGGTTTAGTATCTAGGATACATTATTGATGAGCGAGGGGCGCATTTGGATCCAACCAAGATCCAAGTCATTGAGTATTTTCCTACACCAAACACTCTAACAGAGCTTTGTAGCTTTCTAGGTCATTCTAATCTCTATCATCGTGTTGAGGTTACTCATATCACTTCGCCCTTGAGTCAAGTCACCAAGGGAGGAGCGATAGAAAAATTCTTGTGGTCAGAATCTCAACAGAAGGCGTTCGTAGAATTGAAACATCACCTCTACTTTTCCCAAGTGCGCACATTACCATACTTAAAACAACCATTTTAGATCGAGACAGATGCCTCTAGCTATGCTATTGGGGCAATTATTCCTCAACAGGGGAATCTAGTGGAATATCACAGTCCCACACTGTCCGAAACAATCCACAAGTATCCCACTTATGAAAAAGAAATGTATTACATTATCTAGGCTTGCTGACAATGGAAGCATTACATTTTGGGGAAAGAAACAATCATCCACACAAACCAACAACCCCTGCAGTTCATATAGACACAAGGGGAGTTCCAAAAAGGATCGCCATCAAAAGTGGTCCACATATATGCAGCACTTTCATTTGAAGACCAAGTACAAGGAGGGCAACACCAATAATGTTGAAGACTACCTCAACTGGCCATCGATCGTGGAGCTAACCACCATTCTAAATTATTTTGGGCACAAGACTTCTTATTGGCTATTTCTCTACAAGAGAAATCAAGAATTCGGCCACACATACAAGACAATCTTGGAGGGTATGCAAGTTCCAAAATTTCTGTTGATCAGCGGTTGTCATTGATGTCAACCCAAGCAGCACCAGGGGCCATCCAAATATTGCATGGGAATTTTTACCTACCGACTTAATATATTCTGGGTCAATAATTCTATTTATGGTTTTTTCTTATCGAGATGTTTCCGTTGATATATGGCACACCATGTAATTCTTCACGGTTTGAGAGATATTCATGTTTGAAGTTTGTACCCCCAGTTAGTGGGATAAAATCCCATGGGGTTGGGGCATGGGTCATTGAAAAGTCATAATTAATATTTTTTAAGCTCCTAAAATCCCTCCCACATTCACTTGTTGAAGCCTCTCTCAACCTAAGCATTTATATAAATTGTGATCTTCATTTCCTCCTTAGGTAAGGGATTTATCCATCTGAAATGGGTCATTGTGGAATTTGCGCTCTAATTGTTTTTTTGCGAAGGTTCGGAAGCTGAAATATTTATGAGGCGAATCTGAAATCCTGAGGAAGCTACTGTAAAAATTTCAGATCAAGGTGCGCAATATTTTTGGAGATATGATCTGTGGAAGTCAGGGTTTTTGCAGGCTCTTCAAATTCATCTCAAAGAAGTGACCTTGGTAAAATTGTCATAACTCTCTCTCTGAGTATCGGATTGGAATTCTATAAAAAGTGGTGAATATTTCACATTCTGCACTTTTTTTTCTATCAATTTCAGAGCCGAATGAAGAAAAAATGATATGTGGCATGACGTACAAGTGTGCTCTTCCGAAATAATCCATAATTTGGGCATTGTGAGAGATTGGGTATAAATCTCTCTTGAAGAATCCAAATTGGGTCAAACCTATGGAATTGGAATTAAGACTCAAAGGACTACTATAGGACCGAAAATCAGATATTGAGGATCTGAAATAACAGAGATACACCAGATTCAATATCGAGCTCCTAGAAGGAAAGAAAAAGCTAGTTAATGTGTTGTCAAGGGTTGCAAAGGACCAGAATTTCTACGGAAGAAAAGCGAAGAAAGGTGCAGTAGAGGGTAGCATGACTCGAGAAACAACGAAGGTGTATAACAGCAGCAAGAAGTTCATCACATGAAGTCTTCAAGTGGGCATCAATGTATTCTATCATTGTAAAGGTATCATTGTACTTAGTCATTGTAAATACATTATCGTACAAATTGTACTAGTGTCTATCTGCCAAGGGTTGAAGAGGCAGTGTTGGGAGGTATAGTATCATCATTAGGTGGTTGTGTCAAAGTTGGAGTTATGTTCTAGTATATCTTCTTCTTCTACATCATTCTATATCATTGTAAAGTGGAGCATTTTCCCTGGTACGGGAGTCCATTCTTCTTTTATTCTTCTATAGGGTGGTAGGGTGGTGCGAGGGTGAGTTGTAGCTCATTGGGTGTTGGGGCATCTATTCAGTTGGCTACTAAAAAATCTCAGACATTTGAGCGTCCATCCAGTGGGAGCTGGAGAAGAATGCTTTTCTAGATTCTAGGAAGTTGGAGCTTTATTTTCAATTGGAGTTGAATATTCAGGAATTATTAGAAAATAATTAGGTGGTTTTTGTCCTGGAGTGGGTTTCCACCTCAAAAAATATAAGAATTTATGTTCCTTTTGTTTGCTGATATCATTTTACAAACACTGATAATAATTGAAGATTAACTAATGCTCTAATTGAAAGGAATACTGATTCACCCCCCCCCCCCCCCCCCCACCGCCCTCTCTGTATTTCCAACAATTGGTATTAGAGCTTGGTTCCTTGAATAGCAGTTTAACAGCTGGAAGGAGGTCATGGAGAATACAAAGAATGGTGTACCTCTATTCAATGAAAATAATTATGCACCCTGGAAAGGAAGAATGGAGGTCTATCTCTTGGCACAAGGTTATGAAGTATGGGACACTGTTCAAAATGGATTTATATCAACCATGGATGAACAAGGTAAGAAGAATTTGGTAAATGATGCAAACACAAAGGATATTATTATCAGTGGACTTATTGAATCTTCTTATCATAAGGTGTTGGGTTGTAAAACTACCAAAAATTTATGGGACAAGCTTGAGAATATATATGCAGGTGACTCAAATTTCAAAGAAGAAAAGCTTCAAATCTATAGAGAAAAATTTGAGCAACTCAGAATGAAATAAGATTGCAACATTGTTGCATACTTCTAATACATTGATGAAATAACCAATACTCTGGAAGGATTGGGAGAGCCAGTTGACGAGAAGACTATTATACGAAAGATTCTTAGAATGTTACCAGGGAGATTCAACCCAAAGGTATCAGTCTTAGAATATATTGCAAATCTGGAAAAACTCAGCAAAGAGGAAATACATGGAGTTCTCATAGCATATGAAATGAGACTTGATTAAGAAGAGGGTACTTCGCATCCAGAAACTGCATTTGTTGCATCTAAGAAAACAAATAGGGATAAACAACCTTCAATTGAAAATACATGCACCTGCAAGTGTGAAGAAAAGGGAGATGATGAGGAAGGTCTTTCAGATGAATAATATGCTTACTTCACAAGAAAACTAAAAATTGGTAAGGGACAATTCAAAGGTAAACTTCCATTGATATGTTTCAGCTGTAATGAGGTTGGGAATTTTGCAGCAAAATGTCCAAACATAAGTAATGGAAACTCAAAAGGAAAGAAAGGCTTTAAGAAATTAAACAAGAAAGGATCCAAAAGGAACTTTCTCTCTAAAGAAGATAGCTCATCATCCGATGAAGACAATGACAGTGAAGAAGAAGCCAATGAGAGAGTATTGTTTATGGCCAAGCACAATAAACCCAAGCACAAGAAACAAGAGGTATCAAACAACGAAGAAGAAGGATGGACCATAGAAGAATTTTATGAGGAAGCAATCGAGCTTATAAAAGATCTCAAGGCGGAGAAGATCCGTTCCAATACTTTTGAAGAACAAGTTAATGGTCTCAAAATTTAAGTTGAACACAAATGCATTGAAGAGTCACTTCAAAAGAAGTTGGAAGAAAGAAACCAAGAAAGGGAAGAATTAGAAGCCGAAGTAGTCTCACTGCGTGAGGAAGTGAAGAAAGGAAAAAATATCCAAAACTATGCCAACAACTCAAGGGCATTGCAAGAACTCATCAACAATCAACGATCTTACAACGAAAAAATTGGCATCGGTTATAAAGAAGAAGAAGAAAGACCTTCTACAACAAAATAAAATGAACCTATCAGATCTGACATGCATGTAAACTTCATTGGACAAGATTCACAAGAATAGCCTTGGAAGTCAATTCCTCAATGAAAATTTCCATCCAGGTACCAACATATTTTTTATGGCTACTGTTATTCATTTGGAAATTTGGTCATAAAGTTGTAGAATGTTGCACATACCCTTCGAATGAATACAATTCTATGAGATCTATCAAATATGAACCTCTCAGGGCTTGGCGAAACATCAATAGATTTGAACATTTAAGAAATAATATTGAATGTTACAAATGTCGAAACTTTGGACACATAGCCAAAGACTGTATATTTGAAAATCCTCCATAAGAATCTTCGAAGCCATAGAACGAACAAACATGGAAGAAGAAGAAGAAGAATGATAACTGTGTTCTCGCTTTCAAGGATCAAAAGAACAAAGACGTGTGGTATGTTGATAGCGGTTGCTCAATGCATATGACTGGAGATAGAAATAAATTTGTATCTCTGCAAGAGAAGAAGGAAGGAACTGTGTCCTTTGGAAATGATGGATCTTCATATGTTATAGGATCATGTAATGTCACTCTCGGAAGAAAATATTCTCTAGCCAAGAATTTTCTATTGGTTGAAGACATGAATCACAATCTTCTTAGTGTTGGACAAATGTGTGATCAAGGACACACAATACTATTCAACTCCATGAAATGTGAAATCAGGAAAGGTGTGTATGGTGAAATTGTGGCTACAGAAAGTAGAGCTCCAAATGACATATATGTTCTGGATGAAGCAACTAAAGCATGTCTAATAGATAAAGAGGATGATACAATAATTGGTAGCAATGATGATCGACTAAGTAAGAAGTTTGCTACAAAGGTGGAAAGTGATTTCGAGATGTCTTTACTTGGTAAGCTGACATACTTCTTAGGGCTTCAAATATCTCAACAAGAGAAATGAATATTTATATGTCAAGACAAGTACATCAAGGAAATGCTCAAGAAATTTAAAATGGAAGATTGCAAACCCATCCTTACTCCAATGGTAACAGGTTTCAAATTGAGCATAAACAATTCATCTAAGGATGTGGATCAAAGGTTGTATAGATCTATGATTAGTAGTCTTCTATATGCAAGAGCCTCCTAACCAGATGTTATGCAAGCAGTTGGACAAGTAGCAAGATTCCAAGCAACAATAAAAGAATCACATATTAAATATTTTCCAGCATTAAAATATCTTCGCCAAAATCTTGGGATTCTCCCAAGTTCTCATTATATTTTCCTTTTTTTTTCATAATATAAAGGGGGAGTGGAAGTAGATTACAGGTCTGCAAGAGGGTTGTGTGTCAGGGGGAGTGTAAGTGTGTACAGGTCCATAGGATGGTTGTGTTTCAGGGGGAGTTACCCTTTTCCATTGACGTCAAAGGGGGAGAGAATGTTGTAAGAAGAGATGCCATGATCGTAGGGGGAGTACTTGTGTTGCCATCAATGCCAAAGGGGGAGATTGTTGATCAGCGATTGTCATTGATGTCAACCCAAGCAGCACCAGGGGCTAACCCAATATTGCATGGGAATTTTTACCTACCAAATTAATATATTTTGGGTCAATAACTATTTTTATGGTTTCTACTTGTTGAGATGTTTCGGTTGATATATGGAACGCCATGTAATTCTTCACGGTTTGAGAGATATTCATGTTTGAAGTTTGTACTCCTAGTTAGTGGGCTAAAACCCCATGGGGTTGGGGCATGGGTCATTGAAAAGTCATAATTAATAATTTTTGAGCTCCTAAAATCCCTCCCATTTTCACTTGTTGAAGCCTCTCTTAACCTAAGCATTTATATAAATTGTGATCGTCATTTCCTCCTCAAGTAAGGGATTTCGCCATCTGAAACAGGTCATCATGGAATTTGCGCTCTAACTCTTTCTCTACGAAGGTTCAAAAGCTGAAATTTTTAGGAGGCAAAGCCAAAATCCTGAGGAAGCTATTGTAAAAATTTCAGATCAGGGTGCGCCACAATTTTGGAGATATAATCTGTGGAAGTCGGGGTTTTTGCAGGCTCCTGAAATTCATCTCAAAGAAGTGACCTTGGTAGATTTGTCATAACTCTCTCTCTGAGTATCAGATTCGAATTTTGTAAAAAGTGGAGGATATTGCACAGTATTTAATTTTCACTCTATCAATTTCAGAGCCAAGTGAAGAAACAATGACAGGTGGCATGTCGTATAAGTGTGCTCTGCTGAAACAATCCATAATTAGGGCATTGTGAGAGATTGGGTACAACTCTTTCTTGAAGAATCCAAATTGGGTCATACCTATGGCACTGGAAAAAAAACTCAGAGGACTACTACAGGACCGAAAATTAGATATTGAGGATTTGAAATAACAGAGATACACCAGATTCAATATCGAGCTCCTAGAAGGTAAGAAAAAGCTAGATCATGTGTTGTCAAGGGTTGTAAAGGACCAGTCTTTCTACGGCAACAATGCAAAGAAAGGTGCAGCAGAGGGTAGCATGACAATAGTAGCAACCAAGGTGTATAACAACAACAAGAAGTTCATCATATGAAGTATTCAAGTGTGCATAACTGCATTCTATCATTGTAAAGGTATCATTGTACTTAGTCATTGTAAACACATTATTGTAAAAATTGTACTAGTGTCTATCTGCCAAGGGTTGAAGAGGCAGTGTTGGGAGGTCTAGGATCATTATTAGGTGGTTGTGTCAAATTTGGAGTTATGGTCTAGTATATCTTCTTCTTCTACATCATTCTATATCATTGTAAAGTGGACCATTTTCCCCGGTATGGGAGTCCATTCTTCTTTTATTCTTCTATAGGGTGGTAGGGTGGTGCTAGGGTGAGTTGTAGCTCATTGGGTGTTGGGGCATTCATTCAGTTGACTATTGAAGAATCTTGGGCGTTGGAGCGTCCATCTAGTGGGAGCTAGAGAAGAATGATTTTCTAGATTCTAGGAAGTAGGAGCTTTATTTTCAATTGGAGTTGAATATTAAAGAATTATTAGAAAAGCATTAGGTGGTTTTATCCCGGAGTGGGTTTCCACCTTAAAAACTATGTGCATTTGTGTTCCTCTTGTTTGCTGCTATCATTGTACAAACACTGATAATAATTGAAGATTAACTAATACTCTAATTAAAAGGAACACTGATTCACCCTCCCCTCTTAGTATTTCCAACAATTTCACCTCCAGGATGCATTGCTATGTCACCTAGGGCACCTTTGTATTCCTTCAAGCAAGCGTGCCAATATGATTTTGGAAGCGCACTATATTTGGCTTGCTTGGAATTTCGGGGTTGATAAAATAGTGGTATTAATGCAGAAGTATCTCTATTGGCCGAACCTTTGACATGATGTAGAGAAGTACATCAGATCCTGCATTGTGTGTGCCATTGCCAAACTGACCATCAAGAAGAAAGGCCTCTATACTCCACTACCTACCCCTATTCGACCTTAGGAATCCATCTCCATGGATTACATGTCAAGCGTTCCTTCTAATAAGCATGGAAATGACTTTTTTTTCATGGTCATTGGGAGATTCTCGAAGATGGCCATTATGGCAGCCTACAAGAAGAATATCACAGCAGAAGCCACTCCTAAACTTTTCTTTGAATGAGTGTGGGTGGACTTTGGGATCCCACAGTCTATCATCTCAGATCTGGACAAAAAGTTCCTCAAAAAATTTTGGTCCAGCCTCTAGTCAATGCTAAACACCAAGCTCAAAAAGTCCATAGCTTTCAATCTCCAAATTGATGGCCAGACAGAGCTCATCAATAGGATGATCATACATATTTTGTGCATGTAAAATTCAATGCATCCATGCACATGTGATGAGGGCCTTCCCTATGTACAACGAAATTATGACCAGGATCTCCACAGCTCAACCAGCCATAACCCATTTCAGATGGGATTGGGATTCCAGACAATATGCCCCATTGACGTAACCATGCCATTTGCAGCTATTCAGGCTGATTTGGGTCATGTCAAGTCTGAAGCTGACAAAGAGAAAAAACTCATTGAGTGTATTCAACACATCCACCAACAATTTCATCACATATTGGACAAAGCCAATTTTAAGTACAAGAAACAACATGATCAACATTGTGTGCCACACAAATTCCAGGTGAGCGACAATGTGTGGCTACATTGTAGAAGGATTCCCTTGTTGGACCCGACCGGAAGCTTCACCCATTCTGATATGTGTCGTACACCATCACCAAAGAGGTAGGGGCCAATAAATTTGAGCTCAGTATTCCACCATTCCTTAATCTGCACCTACTGTTTAATGTGGACCACCTTCGGCCCTACTTCCCACCTCTATTGGACACCTCCAACATTGCAAAACAACTCACACCAAAAGTTAAACCTAAACTACATGGACTAAGCCACCACGGATCTCACCATGGACATGAAAATCAAGAAAAATCGCTAGTATAAGATCCAACTGTATCAAGGTATAAAATTTTGCCAACTCTTGCACTAAGGCAAGTGGTTCACTAGGGACCAAGTTTAGCATAATTTTCCTCATCTCATTGAGGAACTCAACACAATGGGGACCATTTATTCCTAAGGGTGGAGGAATGATCTAGGTGTATATTGATTTCCACCCGCCTATTCCACTTGGTGCTCCATCATTATTTCTTTCATTTTTCAAGTTTCTTTAATTGTAGCATAATTTACTATTTTTAGCAGTTTTTCGGGTCCTGATCTTCCAAAGCCGTTTTGAGGCCCTAAAGTACATTTTTTGGGAAACCCAAAAGCAACATGGAAGTTCCTTCGATTTTGTTCACATAAAAAGTTGTAGTCCTTGGACAGATATTTTTAACGAGGTATTGTGTGCGTCAAATAGAGAACGTATGCCAAAGTTATGTCCTCGGGAATTTGATGTACAAATTTACCCAAACGGGGCCCATAGTTTTAGCACTTCATCTTCTAGGGTTAGGTTTTTGGATGTTTAGGGTTTTCCATTGTTTCTCAATAATATATAGGTCGCTAAGCCTCATTGTAACATAGTTCAGAGTCCTATGGCCGCCACATATCTACTAAAAGATAAGCTACCAGAGCCCTAGGTATTTTATTCCCATTCAGTCTGTAAACAAATTTTAGTTCGTTGATATTAATGAAATCAAGTGTTATTTCCCTTGCGTCTTTGTATTTATGGTTATATGTGTATTCTATTGCGTTATTTCATAAATTCAGATAAAAATGAGTCCTGTTAGCAAATAAAATAACACCATTAATATCATCAGTGAAAATTTCAAAAACATATCACCTAAATGTCATATGAAAAGTGGCTCTTGAATCCAAAATCCAACTATCTTGACATCAAGAAAATGTAGTGTTGAAAACATCATTAATATTAAAATTTTAGTGAGAAGCAATGTAATGTGCAAACTATGATGATTTTCACTTATCAGGTGGTGGTTGATATTTCAACTTTTCTCTCTTTTCACTGACTTTCTCCAAAGGATTTTATAATTAAGAGAAATATGACCAATTATACGACATATAAAACATTTTGTAGTTGGTTTATAAGTGAAATTCCTCTGTTGTCTATGATTTTGTTGTTTTTCTCCCTGATTATTTCCCCCCTCCTCCCTCGATAATTTATTCTACCATGACCTCTACTACTTTTATCACATGTAGAAGCCTCAGTGTGAGACTTATGATCATTTTGTGCAAGGAAAAATGTTTATACATTACAGTTATGTGGGGACTCTTTCTTCCCGAAGGCCTTTTATCTCTAAACTATTTTTTTTACAAGTTTATCAAATGTAATTTATTTTAACTGCCCACTAGCTTGCAGAGGTTTCAAATATTTTGAATAGATAGGGTGAAGAAATTTTATAAAATTTGCAAGTTGTAAGTCTACATTAATTCCAGTGGCTTATATATCATGAAGAATAACATTTATTTCAGAGGCAATATCCAAAGGATCATTATCCTTCATCTCCAAATAAAAAATAAATAAATAACCACTGAATAATTTCAAGTTTTGAATGTGAATCATATAATTCTTTCAACTTATTTAATGCTTCGAATGTAGTATCACAAGAAATTATCTATCGACTTACGTCTTATGTCACTGATTCAGTTATTAATGCATATACCTTGTTGTCTTTTGTCTCCCAAATTGCACGTTTCTTCTTATTATCATGTGGCTCCAGTGCAATTTCTTTTATCACTTTCATTTTTTTGTTGAAAAATTCCCACAAATTATGTAAATCAAGGGCACTTTTATCCTTTCTAAACCATTCTTGATAATTCTCTTATTTTCTAAGAACAACTTTAACTAGGGAGAGTATTGAAGTCATAATTGTTTTTGAAGTCAAATAAATTCTTCAAATCCTTTTAAAGTTTTCAAATTTGTAGAATACCCTTTAAATAAATATAATTCCCTTTATCCTTTTGTTTAAATAAATATTTGTCGTGGTTTTATGGTAGGCTTTACAAATAAGCTATCAAAGAACTAGGTTTAAAGCTTAGAACTCATTTCCTTAAAAAAACTTGTATTAAAAAATTATTTAACACTGCAACTTCCCAATCACTAATATAACCATATCTACCACTGTAGCTTCTCATTCCCATGCTTTATTATGTTGATCATGCCATATTAAAAACTACAGCTATTTTTAAAATAATTTTTCCAAATAATTTGGCCTCCAAAGAAAAGTACAACTATTAATAAAATACTTCTTGTAAATAAATAATCACCAACAAAATATGGCCTCAAAAGAACTTAATTTGATGGATAAAAATAAAAATTAATGAACATAAATAAATCATAATATAGCCTCCAAAAAAATTATTTCACCCTGCTATTATTAATAAATATTCAATGTTATTTATTCATTGTCGATTGTGCCAAAAATAAGAGTTACTCATGTGAAATCACTTTTACCTTGGTTGATTTTAACTTGATTTCAAACAATAAGAGTTATTGCTATGAAATCACTTTTAACTTGGTTGATTTTAACTTGATTTCAAATAATCCTACAGTATTTATCTCATGCGTCTCCAAGAAATGTGTTCCTCAAAATACATTTTATGGAACTACTACATTCTTCCTCCAAAAACTTGAAATAAATCCTCATAAAAAACAAAATTAGTAGGCATGGAGTTTACAAACAACTTAACCGAAGCTCTGATACCATTGAAACCACTGTACAAGCCTCAATAAACTCCACAATGAAAGAGAAAAATGAAAGAGAAATTGAATTAATAATAAAATCATGTATTTATACATGTGCAATCGAGGTACGAGAAAATTGTGCCTAGGTAACTTATTAACTCTACAAAAAGAATATGAAGCTAATTACATATTGTACAATAAAAATCCTAAAAAAATAATTAACAAAAGCATTTGTGTTAAATAAAACGATATATCTTTCACCACATGAGAATTTCATTTCTTCTCTATTGCAAGACTCAGAAGAAATGGACAGATAAAGCTATTAGAGTTACCTAAATTAGACATGGAATCAACAATGTTATATATATTTTAATAGGTTATTAATTATATTTTTCACGACCCTGTGGCATTAACTCCCAAAAGGTCTAGTGATGTTTCGAATACCAATGCGGTCAATAGGTTCCATTGTAGGAATGTTTGTGAGCTTCTCAGAATTTGAACACGTCTTCAAATTTTTTTTCTTGAAATACTTGCTCTTGATCTATAAGAACAAATTCATAAACTCTAACCATGAAACCAAACCAGTATCCCTTGCTACCAACTGTAGAAAATTTGAATAATAGATCACTTATTCACCGAGATTCTGCTGATCACACACTATTTTAGCTTCATGCATAATACAGAATCTCTTCTACCATTGATCATCACATGCGGAAATAAAATCAATTGCATGCATACATTAAAACCATAAACCACCACACATATGAACACAATATTTAATGGGAAAGCTTAAAGCTAAAAACCCCAACTATCTGTATATTCACACATATGTGGAGATCATGTAACAATCATAGTACAAAGCTCTTTCACAAGCTCTCGTCACTACCTCTCTTCTTACACAATCAAGCTAGATCAGCTGTACTCAACCTTTTTGTCACTTGAGTGCTGACCTCCATTGCTTATTTGATACTATGGGATGGCCTCTTACTCTCTAGATAAACCACCCGGCTGAGCGCATGCCAATCCTGTGGGCTTACTCACTATACATATACTTTCAAACCCTTGTGATGCGTCTATTTATTGATTCTTATACTACTTTATTCACCTTGCTTGGTCTCACTGTTGTCCATGAGATTAGCGATGTATTCTTTAGTTGATTAATGAGTATTTAATTAGTGAATTAATTAATAATTAATTCACACCACTCTCACTGATTGTATCAATTAGTTTAACTGAATACAAATAGTTCAACTATGTTTAGATTAGTTAAACTGAACACAACTCCATTAACTCCTCAATCAACTCCACCAAACTCTGTCACATGAGTTCTAACTGAAGTCCTCCATGTAATAGCTCCACTAAACCCTAGGAATTGCGTAATTCCTTCTGTCAGCTGCATGTGCCACTTCTAGGCATCAAAATGAAGTGCTCCAAGAGAATAAGATAATGTTTAGAGTCTAAATATTATTAAGAGCTAATAATATTTGACATCCCTATTTTTAGACTGGAAATCTAAAAATAGATTCTGCCCAATATTTATAAAAATAGAAGTCCATCTATTTTTCCAACTTGACCAACCCTCCAAAAATAGCATCCTGCAACTCATAGAATCACGATCCACATGTCTAAAAATAGACATAGTCTAAAAATAGACTTTGCGCCAAAAATATCCTGCGGGCCCACTTAGTGAAGGTGACTCCTTTCCACTAAGCTCATCATCTTGTTGCAATTTCAACACTCCCTCTCAACAAGATAAGGATTATCTGCAACCCCTATCCTACCTTTGTGGTATTCGAATTTTCTCCTGGTGAGTTCCTTCGTCAAGATATCAGCATCCTGATCCTCCGTAGGAACGTATGAAAGTAACATGACCTTCCGCTGCACACAATATATGATATGATGATACCGGATGTCAATGTGTTTAGATCTATCATGAAATACTGGATTAACCTAGAGTTTTATGCAACTCTGATTATCACAATATATCATAGTAGGATCCAAGTGTGAACCGAACAACCCAACCAGGATCTTCCTCATCCATATAGCGTCGCATGCAGCCAAACTCACTGCCATATACTCGGCCTCTGCTGAACTGAGTGCCACGGATCTTTGCTTCCTGCTATACCGAAGAAATTGTTGTCGACCCGATACTGAAAATCCCTCCAGATGTGCTCTTTCTGTCCATTGGGCTCCCTGCCCAATCTGCATCCGTGAAGCCACACAGCTTCACCTCATCCTCCTGTATGTACCATAATCCATATCCTGAGGTGCCTCTGAGATAACACAATACATGCTTGCCTGCCTTCCAGAAGAGCTTGGTTGGCTTAACCATAGCTTGTGAAAGCTGGTTAACATCATAGCATATGTCGGGTCGTGTATTGACCAGATACATAAGCGACCCCACCAACTATCGATAAACAGTGGCATCCACTACTTCCACCGAAGTAGCATCCTCCTTCCTCCAACCTCCAAGAATGGGAGTATCAACAGGCTTGCAGCCATACATGTTGAACTTCTCCAGTATCTCCCGGGCATACTTACCCTGAGAAACAAATAGCCCACCACTGCACTGCCAAATTTCCAATCCCATGAAATAATGAAGGAGGCCCAAGTCCTTCATCTCAAATTCTTTTGCAAGATCCTCCTTGTATGAGAGTATCAACAGCTCATCACCTATCAAAATCAAATCATCTACATAAAGTACAATGATCAACAAATTACCCTCCACCACAACCTGGTATAGGTTAGGATCCGCCTCACTCTTGGAGAATCCAAGTCTGGTGAAATAACTGTCTATCCGTGTGTACCAAGAACGAGGTTCTTGTTTCAACCCATACAGCTCTCTCTTGAGCTTGCACACATGTGACTCGCTGCTGAAGATCTCGAAACCTTCGGGCTACTCTATGTACACCTCCTCCTTAATGACTCTGTTTAGGAACGCAGTCTTCAAATCCATCTGATGAATGTGCCACCCCATCTGGGCTGAGAGAGCAAGAATCGTATGTATGGAAGAATACCTTGCGACAGGTGCAAAGGTCTCCTCATAATCGATCCCCTCAATCTGTGAAAAGCCTCGGGAAACAAATCTTGCCTTGTACTTCTCCACACTCCCGTCAACTGCCTGCTTCACTTTGTAGATCCATCTCAAACCCACCACTGATTTCCCTTCCGGCCTCAGGACAATCTCCCGTGCACTGTTTCTTACAATCGAATCATACTCTTCCACCATGGCATCTACCCATGCGGGGTCCTCCACAGCTTCCTCGAAAAAGGATGGCTCTGTCACGATACACTTGTTCATAAGAGCCATGTATCCAGTATACCGGTCAGGTGAATGTCTCTGTCTATGCTATGATGTAGGTGCTCCTACAAACTTCTCTGCATCTTGAGCCAGTCGCTCAACTTCTGTAGTGCGCTTCCGCCCTCTGATGGTTGGCGCTGCATGAGTGGTCTCTTCCACTCCATGAACCTCCTCCTGTGGCTGATCCACATCCTGAGACTTATCCTTAGGAACTAATAGCTCCTCATCTACATGCAAGTGTGGCTCCCTCTTAAGCGAACACTTCATGGCTTTCTCCTCCTGAAATTTGATATCCCGTTACACAACAGACTTACGACTGTCTGGAAAATACACATGATAGTTGTGGGGCGTATCAGTGTACCCCAAAAATATCCCAACCTCCGCAATCAACTCCAGCTTCTTCCTGGCATCCTTTGTCACATGAATGTAAACAGGTGAACCGAAAATCCTCAAATGGGAAATATCAGGCTTCTTACCAGAAAACGCCTCCTCGGGTGTACTCATGCCAAGTATCCTGTGAGGACAACGGTTCTGCACATATATTACAGTATTGCATTCCTTAGCCCACAAGTGTATGGGTAGGCCCTGATCATGCAACATCGCCCGTGCAGCACCCACGATCGTTCTGTTCTTCCGCTCAAAAACCTCGTTTTGCTATGGGTTATGAGGTGCTATGAGCTCTCTTCGAATTCTTTCTGCGCTGCAAAAGTCCTTGAATTCGCCAGAGATGAACTCACCACCATTGTCGCTCCTAAGAGCATTCACCTGCTTCCCCGTGCTGTCAAAACTTACCTTAGCTACGAGAACTTAGAGTATGTCCTGGCTCTTCTGGCATGAAGAAGATCCGGCCTTACGAGAAAAATCATCAACAAATATCACATAATACATGTGCTTTCTTTGTCGAAGCTATGCGAACAAGATCCACACATGTACGACTGCACAGACTGGTCAAACTAGCACGACTATCAACCCCTAGAGTAATTGGCTTTCACCAGTGCCCTAAGAGTACATCCCTTGCAACGATCTGCGCACTGAAGTGCCTTTAGGAAGCCCGATAGCGTCTGTACGGTATCTTCAAATATTGTGATAGAGTGGCCCAATCTTCGGTGCCACAACTTGCCATCATCTGCAAGCTCCTCACTCCTTACGCCGCACCTTCGCGCCTAACACATCTGCCTCTGGCTTAGATAAGGTTTAAACTCAGGCCCCTATCATGTCGGTCTGCCGGTTGCCTTGCGCACGGGAAAGCCTTTCCCTCGCTAAAGACAACATCATATCCCTTGTCTTCTAACATCGCCACAGAGATAAGATTCTTCTTCAATCCCGGAACATGCATCACTTCCTTCAATACGAAGGGTTTACCAGACTCCCTCTCAAAGGAAATGGTACCGATACCGGTCGCACTGTATCTACCATCATCGCCCATCTCGATGTGCACTCCAAGATCTTTCTCATCCAGATCAGTAAACAAATCTCGATCTCCTGTCATGTGAAAAGACACACCACTGTCCAGAAACCACACTGATCCCGTCATACTTGAGACCAAGCATGTGATCAGTGAAAAATCTAGCTCAAACTGTGAGGCTAAGGCCTCTCCAGCTACAGTCCCAGCATCCTGCTTAGTTTTCTTCTTCTGTGGACAATTTGTGGCGTAATGTCCGTGTTGGTGACAGTGAAAGCACTTCACCTTGGACATATCCTGCTTCTTGCCTTTCGCACCGGATTGAGAAGCTTTCTTGCTCTTCCACTTATTTTCTTTGGCAGCCAAAGTGCAATTCTCTTCATTAGATGCCTTTGATGAAGATCCATCCCTTGTACTTCGCTTTATCTCCTCTTGCACAAGATCCGACCAAAGTCGCTCCCATCCTGGAAATTTCTCCCGACCATTGAAAGACTCCTGATAGGAATTCCAACTCTTCGGAAGCCCAAGGAGAGCCAAGCTCACCAAGTCCTCGTCATCAACAGTTACCCCCACACTTCCCAGCTCATCCCTGCATTGGATGAAATTCATGAGGTACTTGGGCATACTGTCGCCTTTCTCCATCTTTATGTTTCTGAGTTTGTCCTTGAGCGCCAACTTCCTCTGGTCGCTCTTGCTTTGGAATAAATCTATCAAAGCTTTCCACATCAAGAATGGAGAAGCCTTACCATGAAGGCTAGATACTATGTGATCCTTCACACCCTCCAACATAATCCTTCGACACTTTGCTAGCTTCTTTTGCCATGCGTCAAGTGCGGCAACATCACTAGAAGTAGGCTTTTGGACTTCAGCATCTATGAACTCCTTCAACCCATTATCATCCAGCACCGCCTCCATCCTGTCCTTCCATGCAATATAATTTGAGCTGCCCTCAAGGGCATACTCCAATCGCAATCCGTTGAAAGGCATCTCAACTTCGACACCAAGAAAACATTGCTGCAAATTCGAATGCATACATTAAAACCATAAACCATCACACATATGAACACAGTATTTAATGGGAAAGCTTAAAGATGAAAACCCCAACTATTTTTATATTACACATGTCATGGAGATCATGTAACAATCATAGTACAAAGCTCTTTGCAAGCTCTCAGCACTACCTCACTTGCTACACACTATCAAGCTAGATCTAGCAAAACTCATGCTCCATCCTTTTGCCACTTGATAGCCAACCTCTATTGCTTATTTCAATGCTATGGGATGGCCTCTTTATATAGATAAACCACCAGCCTAAACTGCGCAATCCTCATGGGCTTACTCCACCTATCTGTGTGTTGCAAATAGCAACAGTATAGTCACAACTGATAGTTAACCTGCTCTTTCACATAGTCCTGCACTGGTCTCCACTGAAACTGTCCATGCACTGAAGTTAACTGATGTATTCTTTAGTTGATTAATGAGTATTTAATTAGTGAATTAATTAATAATCAATTCACACCACTCTCACTAATTGTATCAATTAGTTTAACTGAATACAAATAGCTCAACTATGTTTAGATTAGTTAAATTGAACACAACTCCATTAACTCCTCAATCAACTTCACCAAACTCTGTCACATGAGTTCTAACTGAAGTCCTCCATGCAATAGCTCCACTAAATCCTAGGAATTGCATAATCCCTTCTGTCAGCTGCAAGTTCCACTTCTAGGCATCAAACTGAAGTGCTCCAAGAGAATAAGATAATGTTTAGAGTCTAAATATTATTAAGAGCTAATAATATTTGACATCCCTATTTTTAGACTGGCAATCTAAAAATAGATTCCGCCCAGTATGTCTAAAAATAGAAGTCCATCTATTTTTCCAACTTGACCAACCCTCCACAAAGAGCATCCTGCAACTCATAGAATCATGATCCACATGTCTAAAAATAGACATAGTCTAAAAATAGACTTTGCGCCAAAAATAGCCTGCGGGCCCACTTAGTGAAGGTGACTCCTTTCCACTAAGCTCATCATCTTGTTGCAATCTCAACACCAACTGAAGATTTTCGAGAGCCATCTTAGTATCTTAAGACTACCATTCCTTTAGAACCAGCCTAGATCCACCTTAACTACGGATCTATCAAGCACCAAGGGGGATCAAATATCTCGAGGTGAAAACATCTTTTTTGAGTGAGAAAATTGAGGAAAGGTTTGCACCTAGAGAGATTTGATCCCTCTTGACGCTTGATAGATCCGTAGTTAATTTGGATCTAGGCTGGTTTCAATCATGTGCAACTAAGGAAAATCTATCGATAATATGAGGAACATATGATTAATTTTATCAATAATATGTAAATACATCTAATATTAATATAACAATTTTAAATATGCTAAATATGTTTGAGATTTATCGAGTCATTTTAATTTTAAATGTTCTTAGTTACCTCAGTTTCTTGAGATGATAAATATTGTAAAATAACTTTAATGATGAAAAATTATGAAATAAAATTTTTGAATGCGAAGTGACAATGTAATAATATTTAATGATATAAAATGTGAATAATAAGAATGTATTCAATTAAAAATAGCCTTCATTGTGATCAATATAAAACTATTTTATTCTACTATTCTTATTGTCAACCTTGTTAGTTTTGTCATATTTACATATCCATTATATGAAAAAGATAGTAGAAATCATAAATCATAAACCATTTAAATATTTAGCTCGAGTTGTTGTAATAAACATCATACCTTGTCTCTCTTGCTCTTCAATATTATTAGCGTTAATTACTATAACATAAAAATAGTTCTACATTATCACTATTTTTTTATGCTTATAGTGAAATCAATGCACAATATTAATCTAATGAATTTAAAATTAATGTACCATCATACATCCAATTACATCAAATCAGAAATCAAGATATACACTGAAATCAATGAATCTAATGCAAGAAATAAAATAAGATTAGAAAACAATATCTACACAGAAATCAATGCATCTAATGCAAGTAATAAAATAAGATTAGAAATCAAAATCTACACTCAAATAAATGCATCTTGTTCAATTAAGAAAATAATATTAGAAACAAACATATACACTAAAATCAATCCATCTAGTGCAAGCAATCAAATAAGATTACAAATCACCATCTACCCTAAAATCAATGCATTTAGTGCAAGCAATTAAATATGATTAGAAATCATTTATATTGAAATCAATGCATATAGTGTAAGCAATCAAATATAATTATAAATCAACATGTACATTGAAATTAAGGCATCTAGTGCAAGCCATAAAATAGGATAAGAAATCACTATGTACACTGAAATCAATGCATTTAGTGCAAACAATCGAATAGAATTATAAATCATCTACATTGAAATCAATGAATCTAGTGCAAGTAATGAAATATCATTAGAAATGAAAAATTACACTAAAATCAATGCATCTAGTTCAAAAAATGAAATAGAATTAGAAATCACCATCTACATGGAAATGAATGCATCAATTGTAAGAAAACTTCTTCCCTCTCTCCCCCTCGATATATATCGATATGTCCCTCCATACCTCCTTCTTTGTCTCTTTATCTCACCCCCACAATCACACACACACTCTCACTCCATATTTATCAATTTCTTTGTCACTCCCTCCCTGTCTCCATCTATCTCTTTTTTCTCTTCACCTTCCATCTATATCTCTATCTCCCTTTGCCTCTCTATATCAACCACAAAATATAAACTCTATTTCTCCAATCTATCTATCTATCACTCCCTCCTCCTCTCCCTCCTACTCTCTCTCTTCCCCTTCCCTCCGTCTCCCCCACTTCTATCTCTCTTTCCTCCTGCTAGCCTCTCTTGCTCTCCCTCCATATTCCTTATCACTCCTTCTCTCTCTATCTCTCTAACTTTCATTCTTTATGTCTTTCTTCTTACTGCCCTCTCTCCCCCCTCCATCTCCATCTCTCTTTCCCTACCTCTCTCCACTCTCTCTCTTCCTTTCTCTCCCACCTCTCTCTCTCACCCTCACTCTCTCTCTCTCTATATATATATATATTCACCTTATAACTTTGTCACTATGCCTCTCTCTCCTTCTTTCCCCCATTCCCTCCAACTCTTCTTCTTTCTCTCTTTATCTCACCCCCAAAAATACACACTCTCTCTCCATCTCTCCCTTGTCACCTTTTATCTCTCTCCATTTTTAAATCTCTATGTATTTCTTATTCCCTCCTTCTCTCCCCATCCGACTCCATCTCTCCCCCTCCAACTCCATCTCTCTCTATCTCTCTCCCTCCCCATCCAACTCCATATCTCTATCCTCCCTCTCCCACCCTCCAACTCCATATCTCTATCCCTCCCTCTCTCTTCTTGTCTCTCAAGTCCCCTCTCTTTTCCTTCCTCTCTATGCCTTTCTCTGGTACCTCCCTCTCTCGTCCCTCATCGCTCTCTCTCTCTATCTCTCTCTCCCCTACAATCCTCTATATTTCCCCATCAGTCTCTTGGTATCTCTCAAGTCCTCTCTCTCATCCTTCCTCTCTCTCCCTTTATCAGCTACCTCCCTCTCTCTTCACCCCCCCGCTCTCTCTCGCTCTCTCTCCCTCTCTCTCTCTTTCTCTCTCTCGGCCCTCAAATCCTCTCTATTCACCCATCACTCTATCTATATCTCAAAATATGTTACTATATCCCTCCCTTTCTTCTTCTCTCTCCTTCTCACCCCCCTTGTCTCCATTACTCCTCCTATGTATCTTTATCTCACCCTTAAAGATACACACACTCTCTCTATCTCTCCCTTGTCACTCCCTCTCTTTCCACTTATCACTCTCCCTTTATTTCTTCTTCTATCCCCCTCCAACTCCGTATCTCTATCCCTCTCTCACTCTCTCTCTACCATTGAATCCTTTCTCCTTCTCCCTCCATCTCTCCTTCTCTCCCTCTCGCACCTTCATATTTATGTCTCCATCTCCCTCTCTTACCCTTTTATACCTTTCTCACTCCTCTCCCTCTCCCTCTCTTCATTCCTCCTCTCCCCTCTCCTTTAGATTATCACCATCTCTCCCTTTTCACTCCCTCTATTTTTCCACCTCTATCATATGTCTTTGTTCTTCCCTCCCATATATATATATATATATATATATATATAACAAATTTAATATTGTATTAATATAAAGTTATTAAACTTAATAAATCTTAACATTAATGTTAGGGTTAATAATGCTTTTTTTTTCATGGTATTATTATTAATTTTATCCATGGTATTTGGTCCATAGGCTACAAATATAATTAGATGTTGATTTCTATTCCTATTTGATGTTTTTTTATTTATTTACGTAACCATTTTCTACATCTTTTATAAATATGGTTTTGGCCGATGGTATTGATAGTAATTTGTCCCATGGTATTTGTCTCATAAGCTTCACTTAAATAAAATTTATTTTTGAGCTTTTGTAAATATAAAGAGGTTACGGAGTAAATATAAAAATATCTTTTATTTGTCAAAGTGAAATCATTGTTTGGGCCTCTGGGATCCTTTCATTTTAAATCAGGTGATGGGAGCGAAACTATGGTGGAAATGGATCCAAGGAGGGCAAGAATTGTGGAGGCAGATCTCAGAAAATAAATATGGTATGCCCCAGTCAGTAACAGGGAAACTAAAAATAGGCTCAGTCCCAAAACGATCAAAAATCTGGAATCTAGCAACAGTTAATAGATTTCTAATATGCCAGCATAGTTTTTGGGAAGTAAGAGAAGGAAGAACTACACTTTTTTGGGAAGATTTGTGGCAACGAAGAGAAATTTTTTTCAGTAGAATAGACCTTGGAGAACTCTTATTGTTTACAAATACTCCAAACAAGAGGTTAATTTACAATTACTGGTGCCAACAAAATAATAAGTAGTGGAGAAAATGGAAGGAAAAAGTGGATTGGCCAGACGCACCAGAAACCCAAAAGTGGAATAACCTTGATAAGGAGTTGAGAACAAGGAAGATAATGACCACAAAAGGTAGTGATATTATTATATGGGGATATCAAACAAAATGCATGTTCACTATTAATGAATCTTCTATTATTAATTCTCAGAATAACAATTATAATATGATATCCATATGGAGAAAAATATGGTCTATGAATAATTGGCCAAAGCTGAATATTTTCATTGGATTTTAAGTCATCGCAGAGTCCTAACTTGGGATAATCTATAGAAGAGAGGAATGCATGGCCCAAGGTATTGTTATCTGTGTAGGCAAACAAATGAATCAATAGAGCATCTGTTTAACACATGTGAAATAAGGGATCTTCTATGGAGGAATCTAGCTACTATATTTAAACAAATAGATAGAGATCATACTAATATTAATGCAACCATTATCAGCTGGAGAAAAGGTGGATTCAAATGTTAGGTCTTGAATAGATCATGGCATTTATCTATGGGATTCTTATTCTGGGGTATCTAGGAAGAAATAAATCATAGAATATTCCAGGGAGAAGAAAATACCACTTATCAAGTATGCGAGAAAATGATAGAGAACATCTGCGAAACAATTCTTATGGAAAAATGGTTTAAGGAAGATCGTCAGGTGGAAGGAATTGAAGCCCGAATAATGGCTAGTCTAAACTTAAAGCCTCAAATGTTGTCAACTAC
The DNA here is from genome assembly GCA_034641835.2 of Pinus albicaulis. Taxonomy (NCBI): domain Eukaryota; kingdom Viridiplantae; phylum Streptophyta; class Pinopsida; order Pinales; family Pinaceae; genus Pinus; species Pinus albicaulis. The sequence goes on from JAXQQM020086340.1 coordinate 217,117, forward strand.
TCTATGGAAATATTCAGCTCCTCGAAAAAACTCACCAGATAGATGGCAGGTCCCATAAAATGGATTTATTAAACTGAATTTTGATGGTGCATCAAAAGGTAATCCAGGACAAGAAAGTATAGGAGGAATATTCAAAAACTCCCATGGTGAAGCCTGTAGAGTATATGCTATGGATTTGGGTCATGCAACTAATAATGAAGCGGAATTGATAGCAGTTAAACAAGGCTTAATCATAGCGAAAAGAGAGAATTACCAAATACTTATAATTGAAGGAGATTCTACTCTGGTTATATGGATCTTAGGAAAAATTTAGCAAGGAAAAAAATGGGATAAGATAAGCAAAATTTGGCGTATAGAAAACTTAATCAAAGAAATTGGATTGCTAATTCAACAAATTCAATATTTGATACCTCTTCATATCCGCAGATCAGGTAATGATGTAGTAGATTATCTAGCTAACTGGGGTTGTAACAATACAAAAAGATACCTGGATGTTACACCAAGAGCTAGAATTTGCGACATCGAATTACACTCTCTACAAATAATCATTAACAAAGACCTCACAGAAGATCCTGATCCCCGATCGGGGTGTCAAACTCAGCAAATAGTGGGGAATGACATGCGTTTGGTGATCCGAGATAATCAAGAAGTCTATCAGAAGGACTTAACTGGATCATTATACCCGACATCTCCCACGATCGACAACCATAATGACTATCCCTTTCTGCTGCCCCCACATTCACTGCGTGGTGAAGAGTACACGTTGGAAATTGTGTTGGCTTTTTGTATGTATAGAGGTAAGTTTCTTCGCAACGTTGCATTCTCATATTGTTTCAAGTGTCTGGTCGATGCTTCTAGTCTGGATGGTAGGAGGATTAGAGGCTCTGCAAAATCGCCATTGTTGAAGTACAACTAGGTATGTAATGGTTTCTCACAGATATTATTTACATTACGATATTCGTTACACCACTTAGATCATGAAAACTGCGTTTTCTTATGGAATTTCGTTTAATATGCTCGTTTCCTTCTCTCCACAGATTATTTTCAATATGCATGTTGCTGCAGTGGTGATAGGATTAGATATAGTTCCATGTTTTAGAAGCCCAGAATTTTTTTTTAGGTATTTTAAATCTCTTGTGGTTAATGGGTTACGATGTTCTAGTTGGTAAAATGCTCTAAAAAAACCCTGTCTGTCGAAATGTTTGTAGGGCACTTCTTGATATTTGGCTTCATTGGTTATCATCCAGTTTGGGGCTGGATGTTATATGGTCTCTGTTACATTTCTCTATTATATGGTCTATGTTATGGTCTCTGGGTATCAGGTTCAGTTTATTTCGACGATAAACCTCTGGTGCTTCAAACAGAGTGTCTGTGATAAGAATTTGTACTTTTCATTTGGTTGTAAGTGTTATAGTGCTTCTCCCTTTCAAATCATAGGGATCTTGCATCAAGTTAAGATGATTAAAGAAAGACTGGTTCCTCGTAAATCTGTTGTTAGAGACATTCACCGGAACTCAGTCAACCCTCCTAGTAAACGAGGTTGTAAAATGAACACTCAGATTCTAGAAAATTTAGCTAGTATTTATGAAGATACTACACCTGAGCAAATTCGGAAAAACATTCAAGGTTGGGAGAAGGATAGTGATGCCAAAGAAACAGATATCCAAGAACAACAGTCTAAGATGGGATTTATCTCAGATCCAGGAAGCACAAGGAGCATAGTTTCCCTATTTTAAAAAACTGCGAAGACCTACTGCAGGATCAAATGTGTTTTGGCAAAAGCAATGATGAGCATGCAAGAGAAGGAGCTAAATTCTTCTGCACTCTTTGAACTCCAGAAGATGAAGCAAGATATGGGAGAGATGACCAAGACTAGAATGCTTGAATTAGCATGATTGAGCATCAACTTCAAACTCTCCAGCAAGCAGAGATTCTTGGGTCTACAGCAAAAGGCCCAGCTCCTATAGATTCATCACATGAATAATTTTAATCATGCTTTCATAATTTTGAATGATTTTTTATAATATATATAGTTTTTAATTACTTATTTATATGATTATACAAATTATTTTAAATTCAACATTATTTATATTTTATTTTAAAAATAAATAAAATTATTTTAGCTTCTCACGTACTTACACATAGAGATGAATGCGCGTCTTGACACAATAAAGAATACGCCACATGATATTGGATTATTTTTTAAGTGGCTTTCTAATTTATCTCTATCTAATATCTAGCGCGAATAGTTTTCTTATTTATTGGCACCGAGGAGGTGTCCTTGGTTGTCCTTTAATTTGTTGGTGTTACAAGTATTATGAGGTTCTCTTTGGATCATTGATAGCTTCCTACGAAAAAATTACAGATTGGGACGCTTAATTGGGGCATTGTTTGGAATGTGTAGATGAGTCCGAGATCAAACGCAAAGCTGGGAATTTGATTTTTGTTGTCACCCTTTTTAATCTTCTTAGTTGAACAATTACTCTTATACGTTTTGGATCCGGATATGTAGTTAAAATTCCAAGTCATATCGAATCAACACATCTAACGAGGGTTCTCATTCAATTTGGTGATAAATTTATAGACAACGACAGATACGTAGTGAACTTTATACCACTAGGCCTTGAGCTCATCGTTTTATCATTACTATAAAATCAATAATAGAAGTTTGATCCTATAGAAAACTAGTAACTGTATATTAAATAAAAGAAATAGAATACTGATTAAATAATTACTAAAGAGAACGATAATAGAAGTTTGATCATACGAGACACTAACAATAGATACAATAAATAATAACAACAGAAACCTAAATAATTAATCACTCAACAAATTTTGACACTTAATTGGAAAATTGTTTGAAATGTGTAGATAATCCTATTTCAATATGTACATTAAATACAGAGCTGCGCTTTTGAGTTTTGCTCTTACCCTTTTTAATTTTCCTTTGGTAACTATTTCTTCCTTTATCACCTGTTCTCTAAACTATTATTCTTATTGGTTTGAGATTTGTTTCCGAACAATTACTCTTATACAGTTCTGGATCTCCATGTGCAGTTGTGTTTGAAAGTCATATTGTATCATTAAGATTAACAATGTTTTTTACTCAATTTCGTGTTAAATTTATAGCCATTAATAAATATGTAGTGAAATATAAATTATTTGGAAATTTCTCACCCTTCCATCATTGACATAGAAATCAATTAACATTAGGTTTATCCCATCAAATAAAATGCTAGCAATAATATAAATTTTCTCCACAAGATATATTATATTCTAATACTATTTTAATCACCGTTGATAAGACACTGAATGATATAATTAAATACATTGGTGTTAACCATGCAACTATTGAATTGGTGTGGAATAAAACAAGTTTTCTTATTATGAGACAGATACTGAAACAATGGACGGATTTTTAGAACAACGTGTGATCAAACTTGTACATATATGAAAAGCAGATAATAATGCGTCATTAATGAGTTTATGCTACAAGGAAAGTGTCTATAGTGTAAATTTGTTGTATTCAAGGGTTGTGTAACAAAATCACTAAAATTTGGGTCTCACAATGTATAAATATTTATACATACAATATAAATTTATTTACCAGCATTTGAGTGAGCAAAGCATAAAAATGTTGAACAAACTCTTTTTTCATTTAGTTTTCTCAATTTTGTTATGTAGGTATTCATTCTAAAGCTTTTTTTACAAGTGTCATATTTTTCTTAACTTATAAAGATGTTTTAAAATTATTGGCTAAATCTAATTATCAGTTTGAAATAATAAGTATATATAATATCATAGAAATATAGAAAACCTATAACAATCTCACATTGATCATCCTTTTTTTTTGAGTGAAAAACATGAGTACAGATTTACATTTGTACAGAATTGATCCTTTTTGGTGTTTGATAGATTTGGGGTGAAGATGGATGTACTATTGTTTCAATCATGCACAAACACACAAAATTTGTTGAACATATGATTACTATGATAATTTTAAATATTCTAAATATGTCTAAAATTAACATGGTCATGTTAATTTTAATTTTTTGTCAATTACATAAGTCTTCTAAGATGATGGATATTTTTAATAACCTAGATGGTAAAAAATGATGAAATAACAAATTTAATGCATAGTCACAATCTAATAGTTTTGAATGATAGGGAATGTGAATAATAAGAATGTAGTCAACTAGAGATAGCTTTCATTGTCATAAACCTAAAGCTATTTTCTTCTACTTTTCTTGCCTCTTAGTTTTTCCATCCTCTCATATCAATCATATGAAAATGGTTTTTGAAATCATACGCCATTTAAATATTTAACTCAAGCTATTGTATTAAACATCATATCTTGTATCTATTTCTCTCAAATATTGAGAGTATATTTCTCCAAATCCAATCACTATGACTAATGTAGTGTTAAACCCCAAGTACATTCTGACAATAGTTGTTTTGTATTACCTCATTTGAATGCAAAGCGATTAACAATGTTGAATGATGGAAAATGAGAATAATAAGAACGTGATCAATTACAAATAGTTGTATCTATTTCTCTCAAATATTAAGAGTATATTTCTCCAAATTGTTAAACTCCAAGTACATTCCGACAATAGTTGTTTTGTATTACCTCATTTGAATGCAAAGTGATTAACAATTTTGAATGATGGAAACTGAGAATAATAAGAATGTAGTCAATTATAAATAGTTTATAGTTTCAAGTGGAAAACATAGGTAAGTGAACACTTTATTTAAGATGAAAATTCAGGTATTTTATTTAGGGTTGAATTATTTTAACACAAAAATCAATGCACATTCTGCGATGAAATTATTACATCAAGTGCAAGTGATCAAACATGAGTAGAAATCAACATCTACATTGAAATCACTGCATTAGTGCAAATAATCAAATAGGATTAAAAATCAACATCTACACTAAATTAAATTCATCTAGTGTAAGAATTCAATAGTATTAGAAATAAACATCTACACCAAAATCAATGCACTTTCAGCAACCAATCAAATGAGATTAGAAATAAAAAACTGTAATGAAAGATATGTATCCATTGCAAACAATCAAATAGGATTAGGAATGAAGTCTATAGTGAAATCAATGAAATTGTTTTAGTGAAAAACTAAAATTTTAACGATTTTCTAAATCAAACTTCCTTTACCTTTTGTTAGAGTCTTACATCCTCTTCCTATATGGTTAATAATGTTAAATCATTTATAATACTATATAATATTTATATTTATCTCTGTGTGTCTATTTCCTCTTCTCTCTCTCTCCTCCCTCAATCTTTGTGTATATCTCAGTCCCTCTATCCCTCCCTCTTTTTTACTTCCTTTATCCCCCATCTCTCTATTTCTCTCTCTCATATATCTCTCTCTACATTCATCTTTCCCCCTCTCCCTATCTCTATCCTATTCCATGTCTCTAAATCATCTATATATATCAATATATCTCTCAATCTCTCTTTCTATGTCTCTCTATCTCACCACCGAAACACACAACTTGTATTTATGTATATCTATCTATATCTTTCTCTATCTCCCTATATTTCTCTTCTTTCCTCTTTTCCCCCTTCATCTATATGTATAACTCCCTCTGTTAGTCCTTCTTTGTATCTTTATCTCACACCCAAAACAAAAAAACTTTCTCTCCATATGTATCTATATATCTCTCCTTCCTCTTGTTCACTCTCTCTCCATATTCCCTTTGTGTTTCACTCCCTCCATCTCCCCCTTCTCTCCCTCTCTATCCTCTTCTCTATATCTTCCCTCCCGCTCTCCTGTCATCTCCACTCTCACCATATCTCCCTTGTCACTCCCTCTCTCTATATCCACCATTCTATCTCTATGTATTTATTCTCCCCTCCCTCTCCTTGCTACTCCAAATTTATCTCCACTCCCTTTGTCTCTCCTTCCCTCTCTGACTCAAGAATCATTCATCTCTTCTTTCCTCTCTCTTCCTTCCTATCTCTCTATTTCTTTCCCACATGCCTTTATCTCCCCACACCAATCACTCTCCCTCTCTATCCACCCTCCAACTTTGTCATTATCACCCTACCTCTCTCTTTCTCTCTCCCCCCTCTCCCACTTACATTGTTGTGTCTTACTCTCTCTTTCCTATCCTGCTCTCTCTCTCTCTTTCCTTCTTCTCTCCTCACTACATAACTCTCTCTCCATGTCTCCCTTTTCAATCCCTCTAAATATCTACCTCTATCTCTCTATGAATGTGCCCTTCCCTCCCTCTCTCTCCCTCTCTAACTCCCTTCCTCTCTCCTTCTCTCTCTCTATGAATGTGCCCTTCCCTCCCTCTCTCTCCCTCTCTAACTCCCTTCCTCTCTCCTTCTCTCTGCCCCCTTCTCTCTCTCTCTTTCTTCCTCCCTATCCCTCTCACTACCACCTCCCCCTCTCTCTCCAAGCCCTCTTTATCTCCACACTCAATCTCTGTGACTATCTCCCTCCCTCTCCTACTCTCTACCCCCTCCATCCATATCGTGATTAAGAATTATGAGTCTGGATAATGAATAATATATGTAAGGACTGATATAATAATAATTATAATGTAGATGATTACGGTTATAATATATTTTAAAAATAATAATAATCAAGATGATTGATTATTACACCAATAATAATATATAAAGAAATGGCGTGTTAAGGAAAAAATATCATGTTAACTTTACATTATCGATAGACCAATTTCTTCTTATCCAATTGGTAACTTTGTCACTTACATTTGACATCACATTTTGCATTTATATATATATTAATTTCAATATTAATTTAAAAAAAAAGAATCCAACACATATATATTTAACATTTAAAAATTGTTCATAACTTACAGTGCGCATGAGCATTTTCAACTATATTAAGCTATATTTTCTTATAAATACTATTTATTCGTATTATAGAACTTCAAATTTTCAATAATTTTATAAACGAATACATATAAAAGTATTTTAGAAAATTTTAATCTTATTATGCATAAAAATTATTAGAATAATTTTACTTGAAATAATTGTAATAAATAAACACACAAGATTAATAATAACTATTCTCATTACGTATGAAAAATTACATTATAATATTTACACTACCTTAAATGAAAAGAAACGAAACAATTAAAGAAAGAAAGCTATTAGCATAAATTTGAAATTGCACCGTTAAGTTATAAGTTTGTTTTTCTAACCGTTAAAGAAGTTGTAAGTTTGTTTTTCTAATAGGAAGTCCAATCATAAAAGTGGTTCGCAAAAGAGAGGAAATCGTAAACAGACCCACAGTCTTAGATAAATAAGTTTCATAGAAATTTCGGGCTTTGCGAAATTCCGATGCGGGATATCTGCATTGTCTTTGTGTTTTATCCTTTTTTCGACATAACAAATCTCGACTGTAATTGTATTTTATAAAGGAAGTATTTAATAGCCTAAAATGAATGTATTGGTATTATTATAAATTTGAAGTTCTAAATAATTCTGTTCTGCTATTATAAATTCAAAGTTTTAATAAGGTTATTGTGGATGGAGTCTCTGGATTGCAGGTCTGGTCAAGTATTGTCTAAATTGAAAGATTTAAGATTTAAATTCCGCAAAGTAACTTATCACCTTACGAAACTTATCACCTTACGAAGAGTAGGATATGTTTTAAGCCATATTGTGGTGTTCATTGGAATAGACCTACTGTCAAGTTACTACCAACCCAACCCAGTTACGCCTTAATTTTTTAATGGAGAGAATTAAATGACGTGGACAAACCGACACAATGAAACTCTCACATATTAAGCCCTTGAGGACAGAAGCTCAATTTTGAAGGAGAACTAAATATTTACCTTAAGTAGTACTCTAACATAATTTGACAATATGTGATTTTATTTATAGAGGTGATAAAACAGTTGTTTGAGGTATCGAGATTGCTCTGCTAAACGGTTTCATTTCAACCAGAAGCGTACTATACATAGCAAGTTTGTCATGTAAATATAAATAACATATTAACAATCATTCGATGTCGTAAAACCAGCAGACAGATAATGCTGCCCTTCTCGAAAGTGATGCAAACGAAAATACCTGAAAATGAACATATTCCAAGTGGAAAATGACAACATAGTTATATTTTGGATAAATTTGCCTGCTACAATTTCAATTTTTTTACAGAAACCACATTACTAGCACCATCTCGAAACAATTTTTCAAATTGATTATTCTTTCAAATAATGATGCCTTTTTATTTTATCACTAAATATAGTTTTGATATTATTATTATCCTCTTTCCATATTTTTTGAAGCCTTTAAAACGTTCTCCAGGCCTGAAATGGGATTTTCTCAATCCAAACCCGCCGGGACTGACTATCCCGAAAAATCAGAACGCCTTTATGTTAAATAGAATACATCTATTTTTCACCGCAATGAAATTTCATTTCTTCGCTATTGCAAGACTGGGAAGAAATGGACAGAAAGAACTCTTGGCGATAGCTTTTTAGTCAGGTAATCCAAATAGTTATGAACATTTTAATACTTTATTGACTCTATTTTTCAGCGCCCTGTGCCATTGACTCGGCCGCGCATCAGGAAATCACTTAGAATACCAATGCAGTCAGTAGATCCCATTGTAGGAATGTTTGGGATCGTGTCGCAATCTGAACATGCCTAGAGATTCGCTCTTATCTATAAGAACGACTTCATGAATTTTACACCTAATACCCAACCAATATCCCATGCTACCAACTCAAGATTTTCGAGGGCCATCTTAGTATCTTAAGACGACAAGAAAGGTAAGGCTATCATTCCTCTAGAATAAAGAATACGACACGAGATAATGCATCGTTTTTTAAGTGGGTATCTGATTTATCTAAATCGAATATCTGGCTCTAATAGTTTTCTGATTTATTTGGTATATCTGGCTCTAATAGTTTTCTGATTTATTGGCACCCAAGAGCTGTCTGTGATGGTCCTTTAATTCCCGGTGTTACACGACTATCTTCGATGTTTTCTGACCTACTGAATTTATTTACATGGCTGGTTCTCATTGTTTTGCCTATGCGGTTCACTTTGCAACAATAGCTTCCTACGAAAAACGCACAGATTCCGACGCTTAAATTGGGACATTGTTGGAATGTATAGATTAATGCTAGATCAAATGCAAAGCTGGGAATTTGAGTTTTTCTCTTACCCTTTCTAATTTGGCATTGGTACTCGTTTTCTTTCCATCTCTTCTTCGCTGAACAGTTATTCTTATTCGTTTTGGATATGCATGAGAACAATTATTCTTATACGTTTTGGATCTCCATCTGTAGTTATACTTGCAACTCATATTGAATCATCCCACCAAACAAGGGTTTTCATCAATTTGGTGATAAATTTACAGGAAGCCACAGATATGTAGTCAACTGTAAACTGCTGGGCTGGGCCTGGGCTTTCCCTCAAGCTTTCATCGTTACTACAGAAATCAATAATAAAATGTTAATCCTACTAAACACTAATAACAATACATTAACTAATAGCAATAGAAAACCGGAATAAATAATTAATATAGAAGTTTGATCCTATCAAGCACTAATAAAAATATATTAAATAATAACAACAGAAAACCTAAATAATTAATCACTTTAACAGATTCTGGCACTTAATTAGGACATTGTTTGGAATGTGTAGAGGAATCCTATTTCAATAGCTACATCATATCCAAAGCTGGGATTTTGAGTTTTTCTCTTGCCCTTTTTGATTTGGCATTGGTACTCGCTTTTTTTCTTTATTGCTTGTTCTCTCAACAATTATTCCATCGGTTTAGGATTTGCATCTAAACAATTATTCTTTTACTGTTTTGGATCTGCATGCCGTTGATTCCAAGTCATATTTTATCATTACACTTAATAATAATTTTTATTCAAACAAAATAAATGTGTAGTTAACTTTCCATCATTCAGACTTAGGTACCCTTTCATCATCAATATAGAAATCAATAATAGAATATTTATCCTATCAAATCGTAGCAATAATATATTTATTCAACCAGCTATATTATATTTTCATTAAATGTTATAATGGTCCCGAGAATATCTTCAATGATCTAATAAAATACATTGGTTTTGAACAATGCAATTCTTAAATGATTGTTAAATTATTTTTTATTTTTGTGATTATGAGCGAGATTTTGAGACGATTTTGAGACATTGAGAGGATGGACTAATTTTCTAGAAGCCCATGAGATCAAACTTGTACTGAAATGAAAAGGGTATACTATAGTCTCATTAATGCTACAATCGAAGTCTCTAGAGTGTAATTGTGTGGCACTCTGAAGTTGTTTAACAAAATATATAATAATAATGGTGTTTTACAATGTATCGTCATTTATATTATGAGTAAAAATTCATTTACAACTTTTGAGTGAAATTCATTTTCTAAAATTTATTCGAGTTCATTTCCTAAAATTTAATTGAAGGAAACTCAGAAAAGTGGAACCGACTTCTATTCCTTCATTTTTCTTCTTAATTCCATTACACTTATTCATTGTAAACCTTCATAATATATTATGATATTTTTGTTGATATATGAAAAACTTTAAGAACCTTGGTTAAATCCAATTCCCAGTTTGAAATCATTTGTTTATATCACATCATAAACATACCTCATTTAATTTTCTATAAAGAATAGCTGATTACTCAACCCGTTGTTCAATAAATAAAATAATATTTAACTATACCAAGATTTTGAACTTAGCTACAAAAGTTTTTCCACCTTGTAAATTTCATATTCTCCACTCTTACTCTTTTATTCACATCTTAGTGGTTAAATTAAATATGCCTGCTTTTCTAAATTGTAGTTGAAAAACATCCAATTCATATATATCTATTAAAACTAGCATTTTTTTTATAAGATACTATTTGTTAAGCTTCTATAATAGCATATAACCTTGTTACTTCTGTAGTTAATGTTGGATGTTAATGTTGGATTTTACAGAAAACATTTTTGATCTTCAATTATGTTTCTCTATCATGTGTCATTTGTTAAATTTCATCACTCATGGCCTCTCCATATTGTTCTTTAAATGTATCTTAAAAATAAATAATTTTATGGGATAGTAGGGAAAAGTAACCAAACTAATCCATGTAATAGCACTCTGTATAAATTTCCCACAAATGCCATGCTATCATATTTATAATTAAAGATAGTAACTCATTATTTAACTCATCATTGGAAGAACAAATATTTATAGTTTGTGTTTTTTGTCCTTGCACCTATAATATTGGTTGTCTAGGTGGAGGCTTTTGTTTTCATATTGTTTTATTTCTTATTCACTCCAAAAAATTTTATCTAATAATTTTACATCTATTTTCACTAAATGTTTACTTATGACAATATTGTATAATCTATAGGTTTTTTTACTATTCACTTTCCTAATGAAGAGGCACTTTTCATTCCTACTCCCACATTTTCTTCGAACCTCTTTTCTATCATGTGGATATGAAATACAACAAAAAAAAATCACACTTATATTTTTGCTAAAGGAATAAGCAATTGGGTGTTGGTTTCAAACGCTACGACTATAACCCAACAACTTTAACTCAAAATCGTATCTTGTAATTTTACACTTGTTTAACTACTATTAAACTTTTCAAATGTTGAAATTTTCTGAGTGAAGATACCAAACTTTCCTCTTAAAATAAACATTAAAAAATAAAAAGTTTTACCAACTGATTAATTTTGAATGGGTCAGCATCAGTTTATGCGGACTATTTCTCGATTCCCATTTCCTCCTTGACGTTTTCCAAGGATTAAAGCTTGAAAAACATATAGTTTTTCATTCAAAATAGTCAATCATTTAACCATTTACAATTTTTCCAAGAGAGTAACATGGGTTTAAGCTCCTCAAGTTCAATTGGAGCATTTGATTATTGATATTTTGAACCTTCCGAGTAAGCTTTCTTTTATGTATATTTTTTAGAATTATGCATATGAATTCATCATAACCATTTTGAGTGAACTGTTTGGAGAGTAGGCACAGAAAACATCAATAATGGGTTTATCTTTATCTGGTTTAAGTAAGACACATACAACACATTTACTGAAGGCCTTAACTTAATTATCATCTCAGGTCTTGACTTAATTATCATCTCATCTATATTAGAAAAAGTTCTTCGTTACCTTGTCATCATATGATTGTCGTAGTGATTATGTAGCAACTAAAGATACTTGTGATCATGAAATGTGATCATGAAATGAACATTATGTCGAAAGGTATTGGAGAGATTAACTTTTCCTTTGCTCATACCTAACTATATGATTCTTTGTTACCGTGTCATCGTATGATTGTCGTAGTGATTATGGAGCAACCAAAGATACTTGTGATCATGACATGAACATTATGTCAAAAGGTATTGGAGAGATTAACTTTTCCGTTGTTCATACCTAACTATTTATATTTATTTCTTGGTGTGGGGGAGGGATTAACTTTTCCATTGCTCATACCTAACTATTTATATTTATTTCTAGGTGTGGGAGAGAGATTAACTTTTCCATTGCTCGTACCTAACTATTAGTTTCTACGTATCTACGTATGGGAGAGATTAACCTTTCCTTTGCTCATACCTAACTATCTATTTCTACATTTATTTCGTCTGGTCGATGACTAGGTCCACCATTTTAACCTCTACCTATACCTCTACTAATAAATCCTTGTTTATTGAAGACATGTGCAAATGATTCATTTTTCATCATTCTTAGGAAAAAATATAAGCAATTATTTGTTCCGCTCAATTTAAATAGGTATTTGGAGTCTTCTATCACAATGAGAAATTTGTTAGGGATGCTTGTGAATTTTTTTTAAATAATTTTCTGATTTTCAGTTTATTTATGTCAGTATTTTAGCTATTCGAAATTCCCATTACTCTCTTCCTAAACTAGTAAATTTTTTCAACCACCTTCATCTTCAAGATCTCTCAGACTTTGAAAATTCAATGTAAGAATTTGTAATGCGCAAGAAACCAAAACTCATAAGTATGGCCAACGAAAATGGGTCGATCTGTTTGCCCTAAGTTAATTGTAGAAGCCATTGTTGTACAAGTTATCAATAAAGGCTTCCCTATCTGTGTCAAGGCAAGGCAGAAAATACTTATGGGAGAGCTAACCTCTTTTACATTCGAATTGGTATGAAGCCACTATCATTCAAACTACATTTCACGGCAGCATTGAACGCTCTACGGACACCCTCCTGAAAGCCAACAATTTTCCAGACAAACAGAAACCCCTTACCTTCATTAACTGCCACAGGGCAGAATTCACCTTTCGGTTAAACAAAACGCACCTGCAAACTCAAAACTGCAGATTTATCGCTCCAAAACTCGATCTTGGGACCTTATGGCCCACTCGGCTGCCGCTGCGCCACTCCGATGCAATCTTCAACACCGGTCCACCTTCAAACCAAATCATTCGAATATCTCAGAATCAACTAAATCGAGCATAAACATTAAAATTCCGGTTGTATTGAAACGGAACTCTTCCAGGTCTCATATTAAATAACAAAACAGAGATCTGTGTTAAACACATTTTTAAACCACGGATATTCTATTGCGCTCGATGGAGAAACCTCCATCTCCGTGTGCAACCACAGGAATCGGAATTCTTTGCAACCCTTGTCTTCTCTCTTTTAACACGATTTATATTGAACCCTCCATTAATCTCGACGCAGCTTGTGGACACGAAGACCATCGGATTTATCACCAACCCATTCGGGTGGATATCGCGCTGATTGCATTCCGGGCAAACAACTTCTACACGGAACTGCTGGAAACGTTCAAACTCTAACGGATTCACGCTCTGCTACGTTCTTTGACTTCGATTCACAGAGTTTATATCTGGACTACCATTTCACTGCCTGACCGATTTCTCAGCATTCGGCATTCCCATTCAACGCATTCAATTTACGTTTTAAGTCCAAACTTACAACCATAGTTCATAATATTAACATTCGTTGGAAGTGGTTAAACAAAACAACGCAAACCGTTACCTTTAACCACGGAACTGGACCACCTGCACACGCTTCCAACCGAAATTCAAAAGGTGGTTTTGTCTGGCAAAAACCGCTCTTCTAACTATGGTGTTCAACCACGGTCTTCATTCTCTGCATGATATGAATCGATTGCCACCGATTCTTAATCTGCTTCTTCAACCTTCATTCGATCACTTCGAATCTGCCTTTCCGTTTCACGCCTTTGATCCAATTTTTCTCACAGGTTCCCAGTCCTACCTGCCATGCAAATTTTAAATCCACCATACAATATTCATTTTATATCACTCTTCCGCTGGATCACCATTGTCCCTCGTGGTGATCGATGGCGGACCATTCAAACCATAAAAAAAGAATTCAACACAAAAACTTAAAACATAAGCAAACCATAAATTCGTTACACAGAAAAGTTCAGATAACGCCATATTCTATTATAATACAAATGCACGACTACATCTGAGGCATTTCAGCCTCAGTAATTCATTTCTCTGGCGACTACATTGCATTCGCTCTCCTATCTCCCCCTCATACTACAGGGTTCTTTCTTTATATGTTTTTCAGGGACCAAGAATCGGTTTTTTTAAACTAATTTTTGCCCTAAGTTGCGTAACTGTTTTCATAACCGCCTTTGCAGTTTTGGATCTGAATTTGAATTCAGATATCTTTGGACGCCCCTGCATCAGACTCACGAGGCACAAAAAATTTATGACCTCCTGGTCATATGGCTTCTACCGTTGTCAGCAATTCTTCTGTGGAACTGCTCCTTGTGATCTTCTTGTATCAACATCTCCTGAACAATTCTACTCACGTCCTCTGTGGAATTGTTCTTTGTGAGCTGCAACGAAACCTCTGCAATAGCAGTCCTCCCTGCTACCAGATACCTCACCAAGCTTCCCTCCTGAGCTTAGTCTTTTGGCATCTCTGGTCCTCTCGAACCAATTGAGCACTCCTGCTCTAGGTCGCTGCGTCTTCTCACCTTCTCCTGCTGCTACCTTCACGAAACTCAAAAATCACAAGCTTAACAAAACTTCATAAAATTGTACCTCTTTTTCCTCTGTACGCAAACTCCTTCTTTCTTCGCACACAAAATTTCTTTCCACAGGAAATCTTTTCCTGCTTTGATACCACTTGACGAAAAGTGAATCTGCCACAGGGCAGAATTCACCTTTCGGTTAAACAAAACGCACCTGCAAACTCAAAACTGCAGATTTATCGCTCCAAAACTCGATCTTGGGACCTTATGGCCCACTCGGCTGCCGCTGCGCCACTCCGATGCAATCTTCAACACTGGTCCACCTTCAAACCAAATCATTCGAATATCTCAGAATCAACTAAATCGAGCATAAACATTAAAATTCCGGTTGTATTGAAAAGGAACTCTTCCAGGTCTCATATTAAATAACAAAACAGAGATCTGTGTTAAACACATTTTTAAACCACGGATATTCTATTGCCTTTCCCCAAGGGAAACCTCCTTCAAACCATATCATTCGAATATCTCAGAATCAACTAAATCGAGCATAAACATTAAACTTCCGGTTGTATTGAAGCTGGACTCTGCCAGATCTCAAGTTAAATAACAAAACAGAGATCTATGTTAAACACATTTTTAAACCACAGATATTCTATTGCGCTCGATGGAGAAACCTCCATCTCCGTGTGCAACCACAGGAATCGGAATTTCTTTGCAACCCTCGTCTTCTCTCTTTTAACACGATTTATATTGAACCCTCCATTAATCTCGACGCAGCTTGTGGACACGAAGACCATCGGATTTACCACCAACCAATTCGGGTGGATATCGCACTGATTGCATTCCGGGCAAACAACTTCTACGCGGAACTGCTGGGAACGTTCAAACTCTAACGGATTCACGCTCTGCTACGTTCTTCGACTTCGATTCACAGAGTTTATATCTGGACTACCATTTCACTGCCTGACCGATTTCTCAGCATTCGGCGTTCCCATTCAATGCATTCAATTTACGTTTTAAGTCCAAACTTACAACCATAGTTCATGATATCAACATTCGTTGAAAGTGGTTAAACAAAACAACGCAAATCGTTACCTTTAACCACGGAACTGGACCACCTGCACACGCTTCCAACCGGAATTCAAAATGTGGTTTTGTCTGGCAAAAACCGCTCTTCTACTATGGTGTTCAACCACGGTCTTCATTCTTTGCATGATATGAATCGATCTTGCATTAATCCGCTTCAGCAACCTTCTTACTTCGTTCAGTCACTTCGAAAAGTGCTTTCGAAAATGAACGCAGGATCTCAGCGTTCCATCAATTTGGGTTTTCGTTCAGTTCTAGATTCCCGCACTTTCACGCAACTTCAAACACGTCTTTCGCTTATATACCAGAACAAATATGGAAACCTTCCATCGATTGTTACCGCGCACCTACTGTAGCTTGCATATAATTCATATCAAACAGGATTCAATAACAATATGTATTAACAAACAGCAAAGAAACCCTCAATCCATTTGAATGAATCAACGCCACACTACTTCGATTTAACCTTTCGCCGGCCAAACTTCTCCATCCTCAGCTTCACATAAACTCAACAGTCTTAACACAAATCGATGTCACGTTACTGCAATTTCAGTCGGATTTTAGTTTCACGTTTTTCATATCTACTCCAATGACAATGGATTCAACGCGACATTTTAACTTCATAATAACTACACATAAACAAGAACTGCGCATACAGGAATCCTAAAAAATTCGATACACAGAAAATCCAGATAACAACATATTTCTATTATAATACAAAATGCAAGATTACATCTGAGGCATTTCAGCCTCAGTAATCATTTCTCCGACGACTACATTGCATGCGCTCCCCTATATCTCTCCCTCACACTACAGGGTTCTCTCTTTATATGTTTTTCAGGGATCAAGAATCGGTTTTAACTAATTCTTGCCTTAGTTTGCTTAACTGTTTGCATAACCGCCTCTGCAGTTTCGGTCTGTAACCTGTTCGGATACCCCTGCATCAGAAACTCACAGAAACTCACACGTCTGAGGAAAGGAGGAGAGGGCAGCATGGTTCAAACGACCCGCAAATACAAGTACATGTGTATATGCGGGCAACTTAACGACCATGTTGCTGCATCTGTTAGACGTCAAGTTTCATGATAATAAATATAATATGCATCTTATAAGATGTGTGAATGAGAAATGAAAAATTCCTATGTGGCTGTACTTTATTGATTTCAAGTTCATGGTTAAACCATTCATACCAAATGTGACGGAAACCCTGGCACATTCTTATACGGAAGGATGAACTGTAAAGAAACGGCCCACCCGCCTTCTCACTATCTAGATGTGGCTTGGTTAGCATAGCAATTCTGAGGAGATGTTAACGTCATATATAATCTTTTGAGTGGTTACTTTACATAGATAAGAATACATTTGTTTTCGCGTAACATAACCAGGACCTTCTTTGTTTCCCCAAAATGCACCAACCATCAAGGAAAATTTTGTACTTCAGAATGCCAATTGTTTTGATCCTGCGTGGCCTTACTATAACATAGTGAATAAAAATTCCTGCGTGGCATTACTATCAAAATTCAAACACGACCGCAATCCTCTGTAAAATTCCACCAAAACAATTGTTCTCTATCAAATATTCAGGTTAGCAAATTTACCATATTTTTTTAGAACCTTCAACAACTTTATCACTTGATATGCATTTCCAACAAATCTGTTATTGACCTTATCAACTAAGCATTTCTAACAAATCTGTGACTCGGTTAATCAACCATGCGTTTCTGCCAAATCGTTTGCACAGTTTTTGATGGATGCATAATATGAGCTTGAAAGACCTTTATAAACATTTATATATGCAGTAGAAAACATTATGCTCGATGTTCAGTGGTCCTTAAATTCTGATTTATGATGTGCTGAGTGCTTATCAAATGCCAAAGCTTCTGATAGAGGATATGGATGTTAAAAGTATTGGGGTCAAGTACCTGCATCGTTAAAAAAAAATATTAACAGATAACCTTACTGCAGGCAATGAAGCCAACTGCTTGTAGAGTTTGTGAAAGAGATCTCAATGTAGTGTGTGATAAACATAACAGAAATGTATGTGTCCTACTTAATTTGTTTATATAAGAAAGAGAAAGATAACTTTTCTCACATTCGGTTTTTAACGATCCAAAAGGTTTGGGTACAAGCAATGAACGCTTCTAACCTTAGGATTTTTAGCAGCGGGAAAGGTTTGCATGTGGTTATTTTTCAGTTATGATTATCTTAGTTATAGCATAAGAATATTATTACAACAGACAACGAATATAGGAGACTACCTTGGCATGTATTGTATGATAAACTTTGTTGTTGATAGCAGATGAAGCAGCGTTCACAACTTCAAGCCCACGTTGCTCCAATGTTAATAGAATATCGGAGTACGCGATCTCATGTTCCAAAGCGTATGTCCGGATCTGAACACCCGAACCCACAAAGTTTATTTTCACTACAGGGAATTCCCCATCCGATCCTACGCGCTGCGGTGTTTTATTGCAAAATTTCTGGAATGAAAATTCTGCATTTTCATACGAGTTGACCTTCATTAACTCTCTTTGGGCAGAAAGTTCTTCGATTTTTCGCTGCAGATGGGAAACGTAATTAACAGCACCAAGTACTTGTTCCGACACTGTTCGTTTTCCCTGCCCGATAGAACATCAATTTTTCATGGAATGAAACCCTAGATAATACAGTTGATGTCTCAAAACCCTAAATATTGAGCATAAAAATACATACCCGGAGGTTTTCTTCTGGGAGCAATGATCTAAGTTGTGAAAAAAGAAATTTCATTTCTTTACGACGCCGTCTTTCAATCATTTTGCGATTCCTTTTGTCTGTCGTGACGGAACCTGGTAATCTATTCAAAATCTGACCATTAGTTGGAGGACTAGAATTGCAGAATGTTTGCGTTTGGGTATTCGAAAGGTGGGCTGGAGTTTCACAGATGTAGGTATCGAACAAACTAAATTTTTCGACACAATCATCGCGATTATAACTCAATAGAAATGGGTCTTGCGTTGGTAGAAATGGATTGGAACTACCTGATACGCTTTCGATATCGAACGTGCTCACGACATCGCTAAAAGAGAAAACTGGTGGATGAAACGAAGAAGGGATGCTCATCTTTGACGCCGATTAACCTTTTAAACGGCCTAATTTCAAAATGACGAGAGCTTTGCCAACAAGGTCCAGACGAGCGAGTGAGTCCGCGATAGTCTGCAACCAGATTCGTATTCGATCACTTTCGGCTTTCAAGATAAGGGCAAAATCCCGAATCAAATCCTGGTAAACAACCGAGGATCACATTAACTCATAAAGAAACCAGTGGGGATCTGTTATCTGACTGAAAGATCTCTTCTTCCGCACAAAATAAAAGCCTCCCAAATATCATATGAAAAGATCCTTATCCATTTAACTGTATAAAAAGACGGCCCACAAGTGAAACTCACGCGATTATGATGAATACTATAAGTTATATGTAAATAATTGAGCCCAACATCCAATCATAATATATTTTAGTTTTCTCATTTTGGGAGTATGGAAGTAACCAGACCAAAGGCACCATACACATATCTTAATAAAGCATAAAGATGAAAGTTAGTGGACGTACAGATACACGTGGGTCGTCTTTATGGGACAACATTACCCCCGACCCTAGAAATTATATATATATATATATATATCGCTTAATGTAAATTGGCTACAATTTTGGGCTAAGTCTAAATTGGCCACAATTTTGCCGAGAAAACAATAAGCAAGATTTTGTAAAAATTGTGTTAGGAACTTTGAACATTCTGGCTAAAGCCGTGACATTTCACAATTTTGGGTGCTATAAGATTCTCCTTCTCCTTGGTGATGATTCTATGTATTTTATTAAAAAAAAATTAAACGCTCCCGCGGTTATCTTTTTGAAAACCCAACAATGACTTGCCATCCTGGTAAATAAATTTGTTTCTTGCACGATATGAAAACACAAAAATAATTTTCAAAAAGCATAGTGTAAGCTAGGAATCTCTCCTTCATCTCTCTTGGCTTACTATTTAATTTTACATGTATTATGTCATTAATTTTCTTACTATTCTCATAGGATTAGAGTAAATAGAATTAATAAAATGCAATATTTTTTTTAAATCTTAAAATCATTCTTGAGATCACTACATAAATAATATGTTTTGTTAAATCTAAAAATCACTCCATAAATTATCCATAAATCATTCTATAAATCACATTTTTCTAAATTCTACAATTACTCAATAAATCATTAATAAATCTTTCAATTTTTTTTTCAAGGTAAATTTGTTTTGTTCTTATAAACAAAAGATACATGAAATTCATAAAATACAAAAAATTAGACATATAATCTATTCAAATAAAAAAATATAAATTATTCTCAATATGACAATTAAGAATTAATGCTGAATTAGAAAAATATTCTTCTTATAATATAAATATAAAAATTAATAATATTTAATTATTCAAGATATTACACTTAGACTGATCTTATTGTGATAACTATTTAAATATTGTTGTTTCTTCTTTTAAATGTCTAGCTCTTTAACCTCTAGCTCCACCTCTATCATCCTCTAGCTCCATCTCTATCAATGATGATTCATCTTCCACAATTCTTGGGACATTCATCTTCCACAATTGTTGGGACAACAAATGCCCCATAAATTTTAAATAAGTATTTGTATTTTTCTTATTACATTAAGAACCATTTCAGATTTCTTAGCTACGTTCGCAGAACTTCTCCCCATCAATATCAATAATGTAGTGATCCACAACATCCATCACTATCATCATTAACTATTCTATATTCTCTAATCCATCACTATCATCATTAACTATTCTATATTCTCTAATTCATGTTCAAAGTCTCAACTCTCTCTTTAGAGTTTAAAATTCAATCTATTGACTTTATTATTACCCTTTTATGTTAACTCAATGATATTTAGTATAAGTGTACTCAATGTTCCTATTACATGGAGAAAAGTAAACTCATATAATAAATGAAACTCATCTACTCAATTGTGATGTAATACTTGCCGTTCTTCACTTTCGTTTTATAATTTCTTTGACTATCCGTAATGGGTTTTATAGTTGGTTTAGAAATAGTTGTTTGAGAAGACACCAAAACTCATAGTACCAATCCATGCGTTTTCCACAAGTTAATTGTTGAAGCCATTTTTACCTTTTTAATGACATATTTTTTTTTTTGGTCTACCTAAAATATATTTATTTACAACTAATTATGTGTTTCACATTTGAGTGGGTTTGAAGGCACCATATTTCAAATTCAATTCCTAGCATTACAACATAAAGGGGGTTTTAAGACAATATTTAAGATAATTTTTGGGTAAATTGTCTTTACTTGAAACAAAATAAAACTTGGTATTGTCTTAAATATTGTCTTTAAGTGGGTGTCTCAAATCAAATCGTGTTATAATTTAATTGTCTTAAAATATTTTCTCTATAAAAACAATATATAACACAAGAATTTTTGTCTCGCTAGAGACAATTTCATTTATTGTCTCTTATGAGACAATTTCATTTGTCTCTCCAAAGACAATAGTTGGAATTAAAATAAATCAATATAAAAATATTTAGTTAAAAAAATGTACAATATCATTGAATAATTCATGTTAGGGTACAGTGGAATCGAACCACCAACCTCCTGCATGCCAGGTGCTCTTCCATTGAGCTTGCACCCTTTAAAGAATTATGTGAGGAGTTATGGCAGTCCATTTGTTCCTTTGAAACTAGGAACTCTAAAAGATTTAGGAAGTACATATCAACAGGGATAATGGAATGGTTATTGAAGGATCTCTTTAAAAAAATTAAGAAAGAAAAGAGAATGAATGATAATGAATGATATAGAGAACCATATATCTGACTCCACTTATGGTAGTGTGGCATGACTCTAGGAACAATGTCATGAGAAATATTCTGCTTGGGCTGTGCAAAAGACTCCTTAATAAGCTATGTGTACTCACTCCTAGTGATTATCTGGTAAGGTAGGCCTCTTAACCCTTGGGATGTATAAGCCATATAGAATTCCTAAGGTCTCCATTTCAAGTCTCTAAAGAGTTTGACGATTATTCTCTCAAACAAAACTACTAAAATGGAAACGAATAATTCAACACTTCTTCTATTAACAAAATCCATCTTCAAAATCTCACACAATACCATACCATTACAGGGCTACTTCACTCTATTTCCCCAATAGTTCTGTGTGTCAATTAAATTTTCACAGAAATGAACTAAGTCGTTTCGTGTTTATAGGCACAATTGGGACCTAGAAATGCAATGAAACTGCAAAATGAAGGAGTATTTAGTTAAACATCCCAATTTTTCCAATCAATGATGACAACTATAATTTACATTGCACTTCCAATGCATACAATGAACATTTCAGCTTGCACATGTGCATTCGTGAATTGCACTCCTGAAGACATACATGTCCAACCTTCAAGGAGCAAGATTTGCTACAATTGGATGATTTGTCAAATAAAGAACATATCTACCCACATGAATGATTTTTCATTTTGCAATCATGATTACCTTCATGGCCTGCCAAATTCTTACATTCATCCACTTCATTTTCCTAGTCTTGGTGTAATTCGAGAGAAAAATACATGCACTTCTCAGCACAAACATGGTTAACCATAAAAGAGTGATCAAAGGAATCGAATTTCTCTAAAACACGTCACCAAAAGCAATCGAAACATTTGCAACCACATAAAGGGAGTCCTTGTTTCAATTCTACAAGAGCCAAAACTGCCTCTAGTTGTAACTTTTGCACATCATCATTCCCAGAAAATTTTGTGGTGTTGCAGAAAAGCAACCTTTGAACTTGATCACACTGTCTATCATCCAATGCCTCTATGAAGTCTTGAAATTTAGAGTGCCATAAATCACCACTTTTGCCTCTTCTATCCAAGACATTTTCTAGTACCGATTTGAGATGACTTAAAATCTGATAATTTGATGTAGATTCATCTAGAGGTGCAAACTCCAGGCCAGTATTGTGAAAATCAATGAAGAGGTCCCCAAGTACTATTGGTGCATCACTTACCTCTTCCTGAGAGTCAAAATTCATAAGAACCTTTTTGTCTCCTTCCATAGAAATGCACCCTGCCTTAACTACAGAAACCAAGTTCCCATAAAGGATATCCACCTTCATATCAACACATTTCAAATCTACAGAGGTCCAATCCTTCACTGTTATCTGGGAAATAACAAGCTTCAAATCTCTCAAGAAGGCACAACCACTCTCATAACTATGTCTCAAATCTGCTGTGGTTAAAGAAATATCATATAGGCATTGCTAATGATATTCACTTCGAGTAAAAGGAGCCACTGCAGCAAGTACAACCACTCCTCCATACATCTTGGTAAGAAATTTTTCATGAAATATTTGACAAGTTTGGAGATGTTTTTGACGAAATTCATCTTTTAATTCCTCTACATCAGAGACATCAACATCCTTGTTAGCTATGTATAACACTCCTTTGAGTCATTTTTCATCTTCCTTCACCAAACATACCCCACTTTGGAAACGTTGAAAGATAACTTTTGTCTCCTTGTCGAGATGAAAATCTTGAATAAGAAGCAAAGTATCATGATTGGTAATTAATATTTAAGTTTCTATAGTAAAATAAAGATGAAAGCTAATGCCACTATTTAATATGAGAAATCAAATGGTAAACCAGTAAAAGAAAATGAATAACGAACAAACCTTCTTGTTGAATATTGTTAAATTACTCAAGGCAACATTTATGACTGAGAGTAACATATATTCTGGCTTGTTCTCTCAAAACTCCCTAATCCATCAAAGTCCATCAATACATAAAGGAACTTTGAATGCATTCAAACTATCATCCAGACTCCATCAGTGCATCTTCCCCCAGCCACATCGAAAAGAGGGCCAGATAAATGGTTTAATAAGAATGATTTTCCACTACTTTGTTTTCCCATTGATGAGACAACATTGATTTTACCATCCCACTGACTCAGGACAACTTCATACAAGCTGAAGCGCAAAAAAGTTTCTAGTGATGTGTTATCTTCATAAGTGAGGTGTAGAGGTATTTGAAGCCCATCAAGCAAGGGCTGTAATCCATTGTTTTCAGCACGAGTTATTTGGACGAGTACAAGACATATAAGTTGACAGACCCAATTTCCCAAAGGCTATTTTAGATAGTGAGGGAGTGAGAGATGTATATTGTTTGAGTCACACCTTTCAGACATTTTAACTTTGAATTGAATCCTGAGATTTGAAAATTCCTTTCCTTTTTCTTGCTTTAACTGCCCAATAACATTCTTCAAGTGTTATTCAAGGAACTCTTTAAAAAAAATAAGAAATAAAAGAGAATGAATAATAATGAATGATAGAGAGAACCATATATCTGACTCCACTTATTTTAGTGTGGCATCAAATACAAACAAATGCCTCATCCAATAATAGAGTTCTTCGGAAATGGAAATATATTACTTAGTGGGACCAAAATACTCTTCATTTTACGATCCTCTTATAAAGAGTAGAAAAATTGTCGCATCTATTTCCAAGTTCTGCCAGAAGTTATTAAAACCCCAAACTGAAATATGTAGCCATCACAAAATGAGAGGAGAAATAAATAACATAAAAGTGCTCAAGCGATGCTTCAGGTATATTTCATCCACACGACCTCTTCTCAACCCTTTACTTAGCCTACCTTGGAGGGATGACGAAGTGCACCTGAAACAAAAAATAGTTGAAGGTCAATGGCAGTTGCACTTTTCTGTCAATGAGAAATACTAGCAGGAAGAGCATGAAGTTTTCCACTTTACGAAAAAACATGAACTAAGAGAATATAAGACAAACATTCATTAAAAAAGAATTCAAAAAAAGAAAAAGTGTTTAAAAGAATGTTTCAAGCAGGAAAATCCAATTATTTTGTGTTTTTGAGGAAATAATTTGAACTGCAAATCACAATATTCTGGCACAATATTAATGTGAAGAACGGATGGAAAAAAGAACCTACAAGAATCGAAAATTCCTTAAAACAACACCCTATATTCGAGCTATAAAACTCAAAAATTCTCTCCATCCCATAGAAATCAAGTATAAATATTAAATATATGCTTTTCAACGCTGATTACAAAGTTGTATCCTTTCTGCTTGCAATACAGTAGTAGCAGCCTTGGTGACAATATATTGGTTTGCTTGACTCTGCATTTCCAGGTTCTTGTCTATCCATTTCCAGTTGTTGTGTAGTTGGATACTTGCAGTAACGAGTTCACTCAACCTAGAATTAGGGATTCCAACAACCACCAGAACCCCTGGATGGTTGGTTCAATAAAATATCCTCTACCTGGAACAATATAATGTTTTTCCCTGGAAAAAGTTGTAATCTTTCATTAATATAAAAGAAAAAATACATGTTACATTTTACATATAAAAACCAGTAAGTCCATGGTTATATATATCATCTCTGAAGAGTCTAATAGTAGGCAGGTAATAAAAATTTATCAATGATAATAAACATATGCTAATCACAAATATGTACAAATATTACATGGTAGCAACTGAGATAAATAATGTTGATAATATGTGTTCATCATGAATATAATAGATCGCCAAAAATGGTGATGATAACAAAATTGTAGTCATGGAGTGACTTCTCTCATATCCTGAATGTCTTCTATGAATGGTCTGTGATAATATTGGAACACCTATTCCACATCCTGTTCTATAATGAGCCACCTGCCCCACTCTAGCTCCGCTGCTTCTTTGGAAAGCTTGTCTGCCACTTGGTTCCTTTGCATAAATCCATCTTCTGTTCATCAAATGAAAGCTGACTAGTTCTTTGCATTGATCAGTTTACTAATTATCTCGTTAAAGCTTCAGTCTCTTCTATTATCTAGACATATAATCTAGTTGTATCTTGGATAATTCAAAATGAGAAGCCATACAGCTTTGATTACTTCAGTACAAGCACCTAAGGTTCCTCAATTCTATCTTTCCAGCATTTTCACAGGTACATTTCTTATACTGTCTTGGATAGCTTGATATCTGATATAAATAATAGTGTGAGCCCCTAAATTTGACCCAGAACAAGGCCATCTAATATAATGTTATCGGACCACATTCATGCCTTTATTAATCAAGGCTTTAAATAAGTTGCATGTCCATTTGCTTGGATTAAATCCCCTTTCAATCATTTCTTCCATTATCTTCTCAGCCTCTATTGTGTTACCCACCTTGCAGAAACCATGTGCTAGAATATTGTAAGACCACTCGTTTGGAACAAGACCTTCCTTGGACATTCTCCTGAATAGATCACAAGCCAATTTCATTTTTCCTTCCTTGCACAAACCTCTGAGCAATATATTGTAAGCAACAATGCTACCACCAAATGATTGTTTTATTAATTTTTCCAGGAGTCCCAAACTGAACTCTAGTCTCCATGCATTAGAAAGCCCATTAAAAAACAAACTGAAGATACTAATACCACAAGGTGGTATTTTCTTACACATGTCTTCAAAGAGAACCAAGGCCTGGTTGAGGTCCTGTACTTTAAAACAATGTTGTAATAGTATAGTGTAAATTAAGACAGAGGCATGACACCCTTTCATCTTCATGTCACCAAAAATATTTAGAGCCATATTAAATTTGTCTCCTGTACATAAAATATAAATAACTTCCTCATAGCACAAAAGCCCGGGGATGAATCATTTCCTACTCGTCTCTTCAAATAACATTAGTGCTAACTCTACATTGCCTGCAATGCAAAGGCTCTTACAAAGGCATTGTATAATCTAGTGCTTGGAGGATTACTTGCCAATATTGCTTCAAAGAACTTCAATGTATCAAACACGCTTTTACATCTCAGGTATCCAGTTATCAATCTAAGATGGGAAATTGAATTTGGTGCCCACTTGTTTCTAATCATCTTTTCGTATACTTTTGTAGCTATTTCTATTCGACTTGAATAGAAAAGGCCTTGGATAAAGGAATTATATAAATTGGTATTGGCAGATAGACTCATTAAATGCATATCCAGCAGTGGAAGAACCTGATCTGCATGACGTGTTTCACAAAGAACATTAATAACATTTTTGAAAATATTGCAACTCGGAGAGTAGCCATATTTCCATATTTCTAGCCATAACTTCGAGGACATATTTCCCCTTTTTGCATGGCATAATTCAGCGGTAAAATCTTTCATCAACATACATGTATTTTCTTCTTATCTTACTTGGAAACAAGTATGCATCATCCACCCTATCAGCCTTGCAGAGAGCAGAAATGAATTTTCTATAAATTGCAACAGCAGGGGCATGGTGCATGTCAATGCTTGCATCAATCAGTTGGCACATTTTATCCAATCTCTGAGCCTTCCACAAAGAATTTTCAAGAGTGAAGTAGGTTATTTTACCAAGGAAAAAAACCTCTCGTTAACCCATCTTCCAAGACTCTGTACGCATCATCCGATTTTTCAGCTATGCAAAGGGCATTGATAACCTCATTGTAGGTCATATAATGCGGATAAAACCCCATTTCTAATTTATCATTAAATAAGTTGAATGCAACTTGAACCAGCCCTCCCCTGCAGAAAAGGTGAACTGTTGCATTCATGGTACTCTGGTCTGGAAAAATATGCTTCTCTCTCATCTCAATCAGCAAATGAAAGAGCTCCTCAAGTTTTTTTTTCCTTAGAAGGCCACTCACTAATGCATTGTAGCATCAAGGTCCACGAACATATCCTTCTGAAGTTATATTTTGTAAGAACTCCAGGTCTTCAACCAGAGCATTGATCCATGCATCATACACTTTAGACATCCAAATCTTCCTCTCTTTCCTAAATTCCTCAATTAGTGTGCAGGCTTCTTTCATTTTTTTTCCTTACAAAGTGCACTGATAAGTATTTCGAGTGCAGTTTCATTCACTGAACCAACATTCCTTTTAAGCTCATTAAATATTTTTTTGGCCTCGTCTAACTTACCCTATTTGAAGAGATTTTTTATCATGATAACATAAGTGTTAGAATCCTCAAAACTGGCCCGCAAAATTTGCTTGTAAATGGTATCAACCACATCAAAGAAATATTCCTCCACCAATCTATTTAACAACATGTTCTAAGAAAAACCCATCTAAATCTACTCCTTGGAACCTCATCCGTGCAAACACCTGCAGTGTCATATCAACCTTTCCTGCAAGCACATAGCCCATTATTAAGGTATCATAAAACCAAAGACCCAATATGGTTTTTTCTTCTAAAATAACTCAAGCCAGTCCAACAAGACTCCCGTCAATTTTGCTCGAGAGAGAATCTTAAGTAAGGGGTAATAAGAAACTCTGGTGTGTTGATAACCTATTTGTCTCCCAGCCTAGTCAAAAAAATTTAACCCATGCAATACATCATTATGAAGCTTGAGTACCCCCACAACACATTATTTAGTGAGAATTATATCAAGTTGTGTCAGTGCCTTATATGTTTTTTACTCTGATGGTCTTGAGAAAATACTTCAAAAATATTGTTTACATCTCTCCCAAACTGCTCATTTCTCCATGCTCGAGGTTGAAGTCTTTTTTTTTTTTTTTAAATCTCTGAATGATAAACCAATGTCTCTTAGATTTCCATTATAAGCTTCCTCCTCATTGCCATCGACTGTTGCTGCCGCAGCTGTGGTCAAGCTTTGAAAAAAAAGATCCCACCATGGATACACTAGCCTTCCATCTCCTTCCATCAAATGAATAAGGTTTCCAATGGAGATGAGCTGCAATAGTCTTTAATTTGGTAATGGAATCCTCTTGTTCTGTAGGAACTTTTGGGTGCATCTCCTCCACATCTTTCTAGCCTTTTGCTCATGATCCATCCAAGCCTCTTTGCTACAACATTGATTCTTCTTTTTTTCGTTTCCCCTCCCACATGGTTATTATATGAAGTAGTCTCAATGGAGGGATTGGAAGTGGAGATGCTGAAATCTATACTATATACATTGATGCCATAGCTCCCTCAATGGTTTCATGGATGTGAGCACCCAGGCCTCCTCATTTTGTTTTTGGGCATCTCAAGGGATGCCCTTTGTGACAAAATCACAAGATCAAATGCCTTCCACATGGAAAACAAAATCATAAGATCGAAAGCCCTCTGCATGGATGGATAAATACAATGTTATTAAGTGATGCATATGAAATAGCTAAACATAATTATTAAAATGTACCAGATTAAAATGTCATGGGGGATTTATAAGCAGAGTGATCGCAGTTTCTTTCCCAACCAGTGTAATCAGTCAAACTCTCCTTGCGAACTAGTACTGTCTATTTCAATAGTTTCTACATCTAAGGATTTGTAGGATTGTGAATCAACTATTTTGACCATTGCAAGAGTATGGAAAGCCTATAAAGCAGGGAGAAACAACCACTCAATCACTCCTAGTTAGACCAACAATAATACTCTCTAATTTCGTTGATGTGCAGACATTAAAAACAACTGTGTACATTCTTTTGGAACTTGTATCTGCAAGTGATATTGTGGCTCAAATTATTTTCAAGGTAGACTCAAATTTTTAGTGTACTCAGATTGAGCCTTTCAATATGTAATTGGAGAAGTGTGCAATAAAACCGACTCTCCACCTACACACAACTAACAAGTTTAGGTAATAGCAATGATTAATTTTAAAGAATCATCCATGGAAAAGTAAATTAAGAAAGTTGTGTAGAATGCAAGGCAAAAGAGATGGAATGACATATAAATTGCGAATGTTGGTTTCACAGGATCACTTATGAACAAGTATGATTGAGAAAGTGATGCAAAGTGTAGTGTAACTTTGCTGATTTTCGCTGTACCCCTCTCAGCACCACTTTTCAAGATCCAACATAACCATATATTGCCTTCATGCATTGCAACTTCTACCCTAATAGGATCAAAAATTAAAATCTCAGCATCAATCACCACAAACATTGCAAGTGCAGTGACTGCTCTCCATAATTCAATGCACACAGAACCTTTAAGATCTCCAAAATCAGCAACCTGAAAGCCACATCTAGGGCTATATCCCTACGTGATACATCCACCGCAACCAATATCGGAAGACTGACCCAGAATTGCGAATCCATCGTCCCCCTTTTGTTCTATAACCTATGACAGAGAAAAACCTAAGATTCGATGCATTTCCTTCTGTCGTTTCATCAGCAATTATTCAATCAAAGGGGCTAAGCTCTGAAATGTTCTTGGCACCGCTCCCTTAGAAGCTTACGCTCCACAATTTGTTAGACATAGTGGTAAAGTCTAGAGCCATGATGAAGAGCCAAAAAACCCCTACAAATGGAGGCAAGGCTATCCCTATCAAAACCTCTACAAAAGGAGGTGAGGTTGGCCCTATCACTAGAGGTTAGGTTGGCCTTGTCCCTGGATTCAAGAGGGAAAACAATGTAACAATGCTTTGTCGGAAGAGTCAACCAGTCAACCTCGCACTCCTCTTTCAACCTGCTAGTAAATATTACATGTCTCCAACCTCCTTCATCACGTCTACTTTCCCTCTTCTTTTTCATCATTTTGCTTCTCCTTGAACAAATTGTCTTAATTTATAAATTTCTGCAATTAAAATAGTTTTATTTTTTAAACTAAAATATTTATAATTCTATTTGCGCATGTTTTTAAAATAAAATAATTATAACTCTATATGCGCATGTTATAATGTGAAGTGGAGTTTTATTGTAAATTTCTAATTTCTATTGGTTTCTCTTCTGCATTCTGAATTAAAAATCAGAATCATATTTTCTAGTTTCCTATATATTTACTTATTATAACTTTGATGTAATTGATAATCTATTCATGTTTTGGATGAAATTGTTAATTTATTTACTTCGATTATGATAAAATTAAAATGAATATTTTACCTTGTATATTAAATAAAATAAATTGAATTATGATATATTTAGTTTAATTTTTAAATTAAAATAACAATTTAGGATTTTAAAACAAAATATTAGTCGGCCTTAAAAAAGTTTTAGAGTGATATAATTGTTATGTGGAGTAGTGATATAGTTTTTATGGTTTTTTAATCATTTATTGTTTTTATAAATAGAGGATTACTATATTTTTTTATTCAGGAGGATTATTTTAAGATGTTTGCGCATAATTTAGGTGTAAGTTTAAATTAATCCAACATAAAATGTTGTTTTTGAGCGCTTTAAAGAGGATAGAGATTAAAGTACAAATTAGATTATAGAGGGATGTGATGAGTTTATTAATTAAAATACTTGTAGTGATTAGATGGAAAAGAAGAAAATAATATGCACCTTATATGAAAGTAAAATTTAAATAAATGCACTTTACTGACAACAAAATCCTTGTAGCATGATAACATATACAAAATAAAATCCTTAGAATCCATTTCATATGTGAATAAAGTGTTAGAAAGTAAATCATAAAGACATTGTACCATGGGCTAAACTATCAAGGTCTTACATGCAGTAGTGGAAGTTTTCTCAACTCTAAAATGGATGAGGGTAGGTGATGAGAAGCTCTTGACACCTTTGTAAGTAAATCCACCCTCTAGAATGAGGACTTGCACCTCTGCTTTATAGAAAAGGATAAGAGGAGATACAATGTAGTCGAGAAAAGAGAAGAGGATAAAATTGTGGTTTAAGGGCTTGTGTGCTAGATCATTTTGGATGTCGCAATTCCTCTCTAGTGAATTTTCTCTCTTTCAAAACTAGGTTTGTTGAAAGTACACACCTGCTCAAAACACTTCGTAGATAATGTTTTTCCTTTAATTGAAAAATAAGTTGAAATTTTCTTTAGTGAGGTGCATGTATTCTAAAATATGTGTTTTTTTAGCACGTAATACTCATGATAATACATTAAATGTATGAGCAACAAGTTAACACAACACCATGGCACTGCTTCTCCACGATATCTTTTCTTTTCTTATTATGAACTTCCAATATACTAGAAATAGTTCAGTATGTTGCCCCCTTTGTAATAACTTGTTGTTTTCCTTTAGTAACCATATATATATATTGATTGTCCTTTGTATGGATGAAATACAAACATTGCCTAGAATTATCCTCCTTGAGCACAGCCTATCCAAGACTGTTCACTGTTTGAATGGTTGAAACACAAAATCTTCCAATAATAATCCATTTTGACTACATCACCTCTCAATATTTTCCTTTCTCATTGTAATAATTAACATGTGTGGATGAAAGTAGATCTAATTTGACTTCATGAAGAAAATAAACTTTGCATATATGGCTAGGTTGAATTGCATCATTACCCAGTTAACCCGGTCATTATCATCCTCCTTAACCTCAGTCCTTGCATCCTACTTGATTTCCATACAACTCAAACCCTCTCCACTCCTTCAATTGGGATGAAAAGGATTTAATTTCAATAGGAAGAATCAACGGGATGAAGAAAACCGAGTATGTTGCAATCAATACACCCTCCTTGACTATTCCTTTGACTCAACCAGCTCAACTCCCCCTCATCTCCTTAAACTGGGATAAAAAGGATTCAATTTCAATAGGAAGAATAGGCAGGATCGGGAACCTAGAGCAAGTTGTACTCCATGCATCTTCCTTGGCTTCGTCTGCACCTCAACCCCTTTAGCTCCTTCAACCTGGATTAAAAGAATTAAATAGGAATAAATGGTGGGAGAAATAACCTCCTTCAAACTGCAATAGGAAGAAATGGACAGATCAAACTGTGCCATTCAAAACAAAAATATAACAAGATTTTCTCCCATGTGGTATAAAAAAATTTGTTGAAACATTTGTTCCATATTTGAAATTTTAATAGACGAGAAGCTCAATGATATATAGACAAGTTAAATGTGCTTTGTAATAAATTATAGGTTTGTAATGAACATTTCAAATATGACATTTGAGCTTAAATTTATTGGAGGAAAAAGGACATACATGTTGTGCATCTACAACACAAAACCGTACATATTGAATGGTAAGTCCTCCATACAAATAAGAGGAAACTACCACCAATTTTACTTGGATCATAACCTAAGAGGAAATCAATTTTAAAGGAAACTGCTCAGCCCTAGCAATCTCTCGGTGCATATAAAATTTTTACATTGGCTTGTATTTATTACTTCAATCAATTATAAAGGCAAGAAATTTACTCACCGATAAATATCAGGCCCTTGAAATCTGAACCAAAGGGGAAGGCGCAATATTTTATCCTATGTACACCCAAGCCTGCCCTCTATAGCAAGAGGAAACCCAAAACAAATATGGAAATGAGAAATCAATGTAAGAAAAAAGGTAGACATCCAATTAATTGCAATATCTAAGCCCAAAAATAACTTCCCACCATACCTCCGAGTCTTGCTTCCCCATGGGTGATGGTAAATGATCGCGAATGACCATGATATCAATACTTGTTTCCTTATATATTTGTAAGGAAAGTTCCCAACTAATGAATGAGTCTTGTACCATTGGTATTGGGGCAAGAAAGTTATTTTTCAAATATATTATGGAGGTTTGAGCCAAAATGTCCATTCTCCTCTGATAAGAGCCATGTCATCATTATTTAAAGCTTGGTCTTCACAAACCGATACGTCTAGAGAATTACAAGGACCCATCAATATTTTTCTCAAAAAACATCTAAATGATAAAACCTCTGACTTTCTAAAGGGTGCACCCTAATGCTACTCATGGTATGTTTTGGTCTTTCTAGGTGACATCCCCATTCATATTCAGGAGAAGTAGAAATGAGTAATGATCTCATCCAAATCCCAGAGGTTTTTATTATCCTTACTTTGAACAAGGTGCTACAATTCAAGATTGAGTAATATATGTTTACTCCCAACTCTTACTGGCTCAAATAATAAGGGCAGATAGGAGAGTTGTCTCATGTTGAACCCTTTGAGTGAAAGCTCTATTCATTTCTCTTTCCAATAATACCGCATGAGTGCGCTCGAAAAAAAAAAATATTGCAAGGGCCTTCGAAAGGGGAATTTATAAGCCAACACCTCTCATTATTTTTCCTAGCAAGTGATTGAATTCACAAATGAGGAATTTTTAAAATGAGGGTTTTTTATATGACCGATGAGCTCAACAGTCCTCAGTTTCGGCTCTATATTCATCCCGTATACCATGTTCGTACAGTGGCACGATGGAACTCAAGGAAACTTTGGAATGGGAAATTCCCCAACCGCATACCCATTGATGGCATGAAAATATGTCATTGTTCAAAGTATTATAACCCTAAACCTCTTATGAACTGAAATAAAAGGAAAGCCCAGTTAACCTAGTCATTATCATGTCCCCTTAACCTAAGTCCACGCATCCTCCTTCATTGCACATACAACTCAACCCCTCTCCACTACTTCAACCGGGACGAAAGGGATTCAATTTCAAAAGGAAGAATCGACGGAATAAAGAAACTCGAGTAAGCTGCAGTCCCTGCATCCTTCTTGACTATTACTGTGACTCAACCTGCTCATCTCCCTCTCGTCTCCTTCAACCAGAATAAAAATGCTTCAATTTGAATAGGAAGAACAGGCAGGATCGGGAAACTAGAGCAAGTTGTAGTGCATGCATCCTCCTTGGCTTCGTCTCCAACTCAACCCCCTTAGCTCCTTCAACCTGGATTAAAAGACTTAAATAGGAATAAATGGTGGGATCAAGAACCTCCTGCAAACTGCAATAGGAATAAATGGTCAGATCAAATAGCACCATTCCATCACTAAGAAGCCTCAGTTTGCAAGGCATTGATTCACATATGGAGAGAGATATCATCATATAGAAAGAATAGGAAGAAACACTTACTAATGTGTCCCAATTATTTGAGCTAGAGGAAGGTAAAGTAGTAGACATGATATAGCCTAAGAAAATCAGATCTAATCCAAACCAACCACCCTATGAATTTTAAAATCCTAGAGGTAATCCCAACTTTTTATTATACTTTTGACTTGAAAGCACCTTTTCTTAGACTCAATAAATGAATTAAATAGTCTCCACCCCTTGGAGAAGGAAATTTGAGAAAAAAAAATTGGAATGAACAAACAAAGAATCCAATGAGCTGAGCTGAGAGGGGTCTCCCTTTATAAACAAGCATCCATAGGCTTATTAGAGTTAGTATGAATATTTAGTAGAAGATGAGTAGTCTTCACATCACCAACCACATACAATAGAAAGGTACCAACCCCTACAATAAAAATTATGTCTCCAAATAAGGTGTAGTCAATACCAATAATATCATCTTATGAATCTATTACAATATGATTTTCAAAGTAAGTTTCCATACATCAGTGAAAGAAACAATCCATCTGGTTAGAAAAAGTAAGTCTTTTTTAAAGGCTCAATAAACCCCCTTGAAGGAGACAAGAAGGGTTTGAAACCATAGAATACAAGTTTATCTATGAACCCTAGTTCTACAGCTCTTAGGAGAAATGGTAATAGTCCATAGTCTAATCTCAGATGATATCCTAATCTCAGATCAATATTCAATAACATTGTTGTTCCCTTCAATTGATTGAATAAATCATTAATCCTCAGCAACGTATACTTATTCTTAATGGTCACCTTGTTCAATTGCATGTAATGAATGAAAAGTCTGAGAGTACCATCCTTCTTATTCACAAATAATACTGGTGTGCCCCATGGTGATACACTTTCCCTAATGTATCCCTTATCCAACATTTCCTTCAACTGCAACTTTAGCACTACCAACTATGGAGTGCTCATCTTGTATGTTTTTTTTTTATGTTGGTGCTACCCCTGGTACTAAATCAATAGAAAAATACACATTCCTGTGAGGCGAAAACTCTGAAATCTCTATAGGAAATGCATCTTGAAACTATTGTAAAACTGGGTACTTTCTCAAGATATCTACATCCTCAACTTATCTTTGTCACTAGAAATATGTACTACAAATAACATACACTTGTTCCTGCAACTACACTTTATCTGCATAGTTGTCACCATTCTAGTTTATGTTTCTTTCTTCTTACCTTGCAAGAAAATCTATTCTCCATTTTCATCCAAGCACTCAATACCTTTTGTCATAGTAGTCCACTTTGGTCCTATGGAGATACAACTAGTCCATACCTAAAAGAATGTTATACGAACCCAATGAAAATACATTCAAATGTGTTTATGTAGACATGCCATTCAAATCAAATGAATAAGCTCTTACCTAATGATGAACTCACTTCTTTGTACCTGTATCCAACTTCACTAACCAAGACTCTGCATGCGCTTCTTCATTCAAATCAACCATGCTTCTACATTCTGTGTTTTCTTCATTTCCCCATTGAATGTAGGTGGCTTTTCTTTCTTTAACTCATCCGGAAAATATCCCCTATCACTCCTGTTGTAAGGATGATAACAGTGATGACCATGATACCTATAAGAACCAGAATGAGAATAGTACATGTGTCTATCACCCCTCCTTTCTAGAGTATCCAAGAGCCTAACATCCCTACTCATGTCATCTCTATCTGAACTGTGCCCACTATGGAGTCTACTTCCACAGGTCCCAGTAGTCATATCCTCCTATCCCTGCATGATTTTTTCATTATCTTCTTTGCAAATCCTTATTTCCTCCTTCAAACTCCTCAATGTGTATGCTAAGTTAGAAGAGTTCCCAACACCACGCTACTCATCTAATTCATAGGGAGAATCTTTGTAGTCTACCATCTTGGTAGTCATCTTTGATCTCTTCTTCTTGCAAGGTATACTATGTTAGATAAACCAAATCATAAACAAAATAGTGTACCTTAGTATATCTCGGAGAGGATATATCGTCTTCAAGAATGACCAGATTAGCGCAATACATATATATATATATATATAACATAATCAGATAAACATATAAACATATTTTCAGCCATTATCCAGTTATCAATGCGTGACTATGTTGACCACATACCATGACTTCATGCACAACAACCATCATCTAGTCAAAGTATGCATAACAACATACAAATACTAATACACATAATCGATGCACGACCAACATAAAGTCACAACAAATACATTCAACAATGACACCATCAAATTTCACATGGCGTCACCACTACAATCATGACCAATGCCATGCATACAAAACAAGCACATAGATCACAAGAACAAGGACCTATATGCAACCGACATGTACATATGACAACACATTCATCCAAGGGGAATAGAAATCAGACATCACCCAAGGAGAACAGAACCATGTTATGTTACCACTCGATAACACCCTCCTGCCACATCTACTGAAGTAATCGACCAACCAGGGAAAACATGTGGCTAAGAGTTACTATGATATTATTCAATTCCCTATATATCAGTTAAGGAAGTGGAACTAAGAGAACACAACCAACCCGACCTTCTCCACTTGCAACAAAACCCCTAGGAGCCATCCAACCCATCCAGGTGGCCAACCCTTAAGACAAATTGACAGTTTTTTCATCAAATCCTTAATTTCTCCCTTCACATGGGCATTCTTGCGACATAGAACCTCCAGTCGCTCCCACAACAAGGCATGCCTGTGACTAGGCACTTTTCCAGGTAGTTATATGCCAACGACTCCAGATTCTAAGCCACTTTTTCAGATCTGAGACTCATGCCACTACCCAAAACAACATGAAACTTCTAGGAATTAAAAGTAACATCAAAAGAATGATATAAATGTAAATACTTGAATAAGGACTTGAGTGGACCCCTACTAGCCATGACATCCATTTCGTCAAACATGTCATAGATATGCATTCTACAGGTTAAAACAATAGACATGAGCACAAGGGTCTCACAATTATCTGAGAATCACTGAGAAGCATTGATGCCTCATCGTAATAACTGCATTAGCATATATTAAGCCATATAGTCATTGTAAATTTAGTGATTAAACAAAACATGATGAGAACCATACATTACAATTTTGATAAAACTCAATCATAACCAACATATAACCAACAGAAATATGAAGGATATAACAACGATATAAGCCACATATAAACAAGTATATTTACCCATAAAATACCAAGGATAAAGAGCTCTCATTGATGATTGCATAGGATGACTAGGTATGGGAGTTCCATGAACCACCCAACCATAAGCTAGGATGAACCAAATGTTTCTTTTAGCCAGTCACGCTCATGCCATATTCCAAGCATGAATGTGTGATCTCATAGAACAAATCAATCAAAAACAAACTAGGGATTCTAGAGGCCAAACCATCTCAACCCTCAATTAGTGATTCCACTTCACGATCGAACATTTCTAGCCATCACCATATTGGTCTCTACCCAAGATGTCCAGGGCTCCAATGCATTTGTTCCAACCAGGGCTTTCAGGACTAGTAACTCAACACATAGTTGTTGTCAGGATTCTAGAGCATTTTTCCAACCAGGGCTTCCAAGACTAGTAACTCAACCCACCAAGGGATTTTTGAGCATTTGTCCAACCAAGGCTTCTAGGAACTAATAACTCAACCCACAACCAAAGGCACAAGAAAACCAACCAAAAAGAGAAAGTAAAACCCACAACAACATGGCTATCCAGGAAATAGCAAGGCTAGGAAAAACCACTGTCAATCCATGCAATCCCCCATGCCATTGATGAATCATAACCAAATAACCACATGCATATGCCATGCATGCCAAAACTAGTAATAGAACCATACATGAAACTTAGTACCTGCAAGAAAAACCCGCTATAGCTATCGATCACGTTGTCCTCTTGCACTTTCTTTATTTTCCTTTGCCTTCTTGCTCCAAATCCAAAGTATGCCATAGTCCTCCAAGAGTTCTCTAAGAAAACTCAAAGAGTCCAAGAGTATGAGAGAGAGAATAAAATGAGATCTCCAAAACTAAACTGAATTTTTTTGTGAAAAAGCTACCAAATGATCCTCATAAGCATTTTTATCAATGAGGCCTCTACATTTCTTAATTTTTCCATTATTTTCTTTCATTTTCCTCCTCACACGAAACCTATGACCTTTCACCTCCCTTTTCTCATGTTTTCCATTATTTTCATAAATAAAATGCCAATAAATGCCTCATGCCTTTCCAAAGCCTTTGTGATTTCCTTTGCCAATTTCCATAACCATTAATAAATCGAAATGAAAACCCACTAGGAAGTTTTTGCACAACATTCAACTTGTAATATGTGTCCCATGAACAAGGTCTTATTTTACCTTTATTATCTTTTACATGGATTTTTGACCAGGGTTGTTACAACTTGCTACTACAGTGGTAGCTTCAACCTTCAATTCTTCATCAAACATGGCACTTTCCATATTTCCACAATCAATCATTCTTTCGAAAAAGATACCAAAAATTTCATCAACATAATTTTCATCCACTTTGTGGTTATATATCTGAGCATGCATGTGCTCATTAACAATTTTAACGTCACCAAATTCATCATTTGTTGCTAGATTCATGAGAGATGCACATTCATCTCTACAAAGAATTACTTCATACAGACATTTTTCTTTTTTATTCTCAAAATTAAATGCTTCGAACTCTGATGGAAAGAGGCCATCATAAACTACAATCATACCAACTAGATCACACATGTTATTCAATTCTTTATTGGAAGCTTCACCATCATCAACAAGGACTATTGTTGGATTCACCAATTCACTACTCACTTTTCAGTCACCATCCACATGTGTCTCATCAGAGTGGGATTCGTCATCATCTTCACCATCCATGTTACAGTGGGGTTCTCGAGAATTTATATGTTCTTACTCTACCTCTCACGTAGGGTCTTCAACTTCTCACTCTACAATATTTTATGTGCCTTTTTCATCCATATGTTGGTTTGCATGATGGGTTTCACTTTTATAGTCTTTATGACCATCATCCACATTTGAGTGGGATTCTCCAAGCTTCTTTTTCCTCCTAGAGTCTTGCTCATTTAATCTCATAACTACTAGTTAACTTTCTATTGATTCTTCAATAGAATGTAGCATAATTTGTTGCTTTATGTCACTTCCTTTATACCAAATTCTACTTCCAGGGTCTTCCATGCTTCCTAGGAAGATGTATCTTTTGCAACCTTACACAAGGACTTCTCATCCAATGCATGTTTTATAGGATCCAATACTAAGATATCACATACTTAATCACATGTTTTATTAGACCGATACTCAATAAACTCTTTACATCGAAGAAATTTTTTCATTTTGATAATTCCTAAAAATAAATTTTCTACTAGTAAAATTTGGAAGTGTTACTAGATTTATCTTGATCCTTTCATCCTTGAATTTTTCTACTCAGTCTACTTGCCTTTTAGATGCCTCGACTTTGGAGAGAACCTCTACGAGATATTCAAAATACTTTGGCTTTTCATCTCGATTTCTTTTCCCGATTTGCTTCATTCTTACTTTGTGACCCATGTTTGTAGTCTTTCTTTTGTCTTCTACCTTCTTTCCTTATTGTGTCAGCCTTCTAGAAATTAACATCACATACACTTGATTATCTTTAAAATTAAAAATTTTAAACTTCACTTTAATGGTGGCTCCCAACAACTACTAGCAAGTTTGCTAAGCTCTTCTATGCATATTCTTATGGAGGCTCATTGCTACAACTTATGGTGGAGACTCCTTCTTTGGTCAGTGGTGGTGGCTCTATAGGCTACTCACCCTAATATTTTAGTAGTTGGGTTTAGAAACTCTCAACGAGCTCTAGTTTCTACTTATGGGCCAATGGATGCAAACCTTAATTTTTAGACTACTCACAATAACCAAGGATCTTAGCGGAAGTAGCTCATGAACTTCTTAACATTTTTGGTGCTTTGAAACCTTGCTAAACCTTGCTCTGATACCACTTTTTATTTATATGAAAAGATAAACATGCAAACAAAAGAAAAACAAGTACACAAACTTCATGAATAAATAAGTTATATTCATTAATTATTCTCTCATATACATTCACCAAATTGTTGTTATTCTCTCTTATTACTTTACATTACAATGACCCAACCATGAGTATATAAGCACTGAACTTTCTAAATATGGAATCATGCAAACTCTAACTTTCTTTTCTTCATGCAAACTATGACTTGATGCTTTAACTAAACTTTTCGAACTTCACTTTAACATAAATTGACATTTTTCTTTTCCCTGACTTAGCTTTTCTTGAGAAGGCATTACCTTTTTAAATTTGACTCACTTGACTTCTAATATTAGACTGAATTAGACTTAACTTGCTTTCCTTCATTTAATTTGACTCTTCATACATTGCATGCATACGAGAGTACTTACTATTTCTATCAAGTGAAACAATTTTGATCTATGAAAAAGTTACAATTGATGATTGTAAATGAAATAGTAAATTTGGTGATAGGTTTTAATGAATTTCCTGCTCCTATAATTTAAACTGTTATACAAGACTAGAGTTCACTTGATTGTAACACATTTGAATATTTGACAACTGTTAGGCTAGTTAGCTTGTTGATTCTATAAGATTACTTTCATTCATATCATTTTCATATTGGTTATGTTAAGGCATAATTTTATGGAATTATTATCTACATACTTCAATAAGTATTAAACTTATGAATTTTAATGATTGTGAAATATAAAAAGTGAGGTGTAGTATATAATCACATAGTTTCATATTAAGAAAATTGATGAGATGAAATGAGTCGATGCACCACAAACCTATAGTGATGAGCCATCTAGGTGCGCTAAGTCAGTCTCCGATATGGGTGACTATAGGGGCTTGACAATGGCTTTTTAGGTTAAATTAAAGTTTATGCTAGAGTGCTCTTTCAACCTCCTTCACAATTTCTTTACATATATCTCTATTAAGTGAGGAAGATAAACCATATAATTGTTATTCCCTAGTTTGAAATGATATCAATTACTAATATTACTTGGTTTCTTAATAATGCATTCATAGTTTTTAAATTACTAGATGAAAATCTTTACCAACAGCTCAATACCTAATAAAAAATTAATATAAAAAATATTAAACTGCATTTTGTATATATATATATATTAGTATAAAGTTTTTTTACAATAAGAAAAAATTTAAATACTAAAATTTTATATAAGAAATAATTAAATTATTGTTACTTATTTCTTTGATATATTTGTTCAACGGTGAAAATAAAATTGAGATGTCACTATAAGACATGTACAAGAATCAAAATTTTGGTTTTTCATTTAGAAAGAAAAGAATGAAGGTTTAAAATGCATATATGGATGAATTTGTATCTTTTTATTTTATTTATTTATATATATATATAACAATTGAAAAAATATTTAATTTTTTTATAGTTATATTGTATTTAATTTCTTGCAATTTTATATCAAAGTTTAGTTGAAGTAATTTAAATTTTTTTACATATTTAAAAAAATAGACAATTTTAGTTCATGGAATGTAATTCATTTGACAATCACCTTGTTATGAAGTATTATGTTAAAACATGAGATTCAAAGTTAAATCCCCTTGAGTGGCCAACCAAAAAATAATATTTTTTTAATCTATTTTTTTATTATATTTTTAGAATGTGGTTTAATGAAAAAAGGAAAAATAGAATACAAAAGAAATAAAATTGACATGATCAAATTTCATGTAGTTTGAATATCTATTTTCAAAAATTAAAAATATAAGTATCCACTATCCACTCATGGAATTTGAGTGAAAAGAATGAAGGTTTAAAATCCATATATGGATGAATTTATATTTTTTATTTTATTTCTTTATATATAGTTTCGATCTATATATATTCCATGAACTAAAATTATTTATTTTTAAACCTGTGAAAAAAATTAAATTACTTCAACTAAACTTTTGATATAAATTTGCAAGAAATTAGGAAATCATATATTATTAATTTTTTTCTCAATTGTTTATATATATATACTATATATATATATATATATATATATTGAGAAAAAAAATTATCGTTATATTGTATTTAATTTCTTGCAAATTTATATCAAAGTTTAGTTGAAGTAATTTAATTTTTTTCACATATTTAAAAAATAAACAATTTTAGTTCATGGAATGTAAATCATTTGACAATCACCTTGTTATGAAGTATTGCTAATGGTTATGTCTTAATTGCTAATTGTCTTAAATGGTTTTTGTCTTAATTGTTATTGTCTCAAGTTGCCATTGTCTTAAATATAAAGTTCTATATTAAAATATTTTTGTCTCGGACTGCTTTTGTCTTAAATATAAACTTTTGTCTTAAAATAACTGTCTCAAACTACTTTTGTATTAAAATATTTTTGTCTTAAACATAAAGTTTTGTCTTAAAATATTTGTCTCATACTGCTTTTGTCTTAAATATAAAGTTGTCTTAAATTTTTTTTGTCTTAAAATATTTTTGTCTCAAATTGTCTTTGTCTTAAATATAAAGTTTTTCCTCAAACTATATTTTTCTCACACTACTTTTTTTTCTTAAATTTTATATTTAAGACAATTTAATTGATATTAAATTTTAATGTAAAATAACTAAAATAAAAAGTAATTTTTTAAGACAAAAAAATTTTTTTACCTTAAAGAAATGTCTTAAAATGCCCTTAGTGCAGCCTATCCCACTACGAACCATCATCTGCAT
This sequence comes from Pinus albicaulis, assembly GCA_034641835.2. NCBI lineage: Eukaryota > Viridiplantae > Streptophyta > Pinopsida > Pinales > Pinaceae > Pinus > Pinus albicaulis. The sequence goes on from JAXQQM020086340.1 coordinate 260,679, forward strand.
TGAACATTATGCAGAGACACTCTAGGGAGCCAAGAAACATTTTCGACAAACAAAAACTCGCACGTTTGGGAAAGGGAGAGAGACGGTGTGATGGTTCAAATAAACCAGAAATACATGTACAAAGAGAACTTCGTGATCATAATGTTGTTGTTGTTGGATGTCAAGTTTTATAATAACCAATGTTAATGTGGCATCTTATAAAATGTGCGAACGAGAAATCAAAATTTTCAAATATGGCTAATCTCTACCGAGTTCAAGTTTCTGGTTGAATCATTTTTACCAAATAATTCAAATAATAGGGAAAACTCGACACCCTCTTACAGTAGTAAGAACTTTAAAGAAATGGGTGACTGACGTGCTAAGTAATTATACATGGCTTGGTTCTCATAACAATTGTTAAGAGATAATATCGTCATATAAAAGTGTTTTAACGGTTTATTTACATAGTTAAAAATACATTTGTTTTCATTTCTCTTTGGATAATATCTACCCACTTAGTTAATTAATCAAAATTAGCACCATCATAACTTCTCCAAAGTGCACCACTCTTCATATAAAACTTTGGGCTTCAGAATGTGAAGTGTTTTTGTCTTACGTGGTTTTATATTAACACATTAAGAGCACTCTATACTATTAAAATTCAAACATGTCAAGAATTCTCCGTAAAATTCCACCAAATATATTGTTGTCTAGCAAATATTGAGGTTCGAAAATTTGTTTTATTTAGTTATAATTTTTAATGATCCTATTTCTCCATGTTCAATTAAGAATTTCTAACAAATTTATGAACATTGTGACAAATATTGTCTCAATATGAAAAACAATCATCGTTAATCATTGTATGAAAATTAACCATGGTCAACCTTTGTTAATTGTCGTCAACAATAGCCAATCAAGCTCTGTTAGGTCTCTGTAACAAGCAAGATTGGCAAAGTCCGATCACAGAGTTAACATCATTTCAACCAACTTTGGGATTCTAGGATCTAGCCCTCCTGAATCCGGAGAGGGATCTCTCCAATATGTACAAAAATGGATATTGTCTTTGAAGTTTGGGGTGATGATATTAGGCTAGTTATGAAGGCCAGGGGTTTTGTTTGGTTTTCTTAGATGGTTGAGCATAGTTGCTGTCTGAGACGGGAAGATATATATGCAAATAGGTTCAAAGGTGAGAATTACAAGCCAAACAGAATAACTTCAGTTCTAAAAAAAAGAGAGAGATGAGTATTGAATTTTCAATCCGACTGAGCTATGAGTCATAGAGAATTTAATTGAAACAACCAGGTTCAAGAGTAATCTATGGGGCAAGTCATCTAGGCCTAAGGATCTCTTTGAAGTTTGATTTATGGAATGGGGTGATATAAAAAGAAAGGGAATTAACAGATGCGGAACAAAGAGCAGCCCAGGATCTGGTAAGTACTTTGAAACTAGCCAGCCTTTGACCAGGCACTTAAGAAAAACATAGAAGCAAACTAGGATTTGGTAAGTACTTTGAAACTATCCAGCCTTTGATACACTTCTGATAGAACACGGATTAAAAACAAAGGGAAACTTGAAGGCAACCTTTGGAGCAGAGACTAGCGGGCAGGGCTCACCTTTCTCCTCATCTTAGTTCTTCTTTACATAGTTGCTTCCAAGACAATCACCAAGATAACACAGAATGGCCCAAGATCTGATAAGTACTTTGAAACTAGTCAGCTTTTGACACATCCTAAGGGAAACAGACAAATAGTTGAGCAAACAAGAAAGGGACTCAGGGCTAACCTTTGATTTCCTCAATTCATTCCTTACACAACATAAATGAAAGTAACATTTAAAAATAACATTCAGCAGTGACGAAAAGATGAGGGAACGCCAGCATCTCTGTGCTTAGACTGAATTAAATCATTTCTAAATAACACAATTAGAAGAAAACATTGGGATAAAGATTTTTCAGCCAGAGAAGGTCACTGATGTGCAGCAAACTCTAACACTGTTTAAACTGTTCTTTACAGTGGAAAATGAAACAAATTGAAAACATAAATAAAATGACAAGTTCACAGTAAGAATAACATCACCATCAGCATAGACCAGGATCCCATAAATCGGCTTGTATTGATTGCTTCAAACCGGTTACAATCTTCAGATCCAATGTTTTAATTCACCTCTCCTCACAACCTAACCTATCTGTTACAAGCAGAGCTCCAAGAGCCCATGAAACCACTATTTACAGTCAAGAGTTTTCCACTCAGAAATAGCTACGGCGCTGACAGTGTATTGACAACCAACTAATCCAACCCTCACTCACTTCTTCGTGTTATAGAAGAGGATGAGGTGAGATACGATAAAGATCTCAAATACAATCAATACGAGAATAAATGTATTCTTGACCCGTGAGGTCGAAAGTCGATGAAGAAATTCTACGGTGTTGCATTGCATTACGTGTTTATCTTGATGAAGTAAGCTCGAAGGGAGCTTGTGTTGACCTTTGAGGCTGCGTACGGTAGGGTTACTCTGGAAACATTTTTGTCGGATGAAATGCAGTGCGTGCTCCTGGGGGTTGTTCGAGACGCAATATACGAATCCTTGTTCAATAAATTCATCCTCTGATTGAGCATTCTGAGGCAATAGGTGGCACTGTGGTGGCTGAGGAATCAATTCGCCTCAAAGTATGGCGGTGGAGGTGATCTGTCTGATGAACACTTTTAGGTTTTTACTTTAATCCGTGTTCTGAGTCGGGGATTAGGCTTTTGATAACCGTCTTAGTCGTAATCCCCGCCAATTTATTCATAAAACTGCTACTCTGGTTCATTCTGTCTTCAAAATCTGATACTCTTTTTCTGCTCTGATATCGATGGCATTCTTCGAGCTTTACAGGGATGTGCGGCAACCAAAGCTCATGAAACTTTGTTGATATCATTGTTCTTCTCCGTATGATCGATTCCCTGGGTTAATCAGAAGGACTGGAGTCGTCACCCCCATCCTTTAGATCTTCATAGAACACGAAGAAAAAACCTTAAAAACCTGAAAAAAACAAGAAAAATGAGGAAATCCTGCGTTATATGGATAGACTGCATCGGAAGGCGTCCGGGAGAATTGAGCGATCAGAGCCGTTGATCATATTTCAATCAACGGTTGGGAGCATTTTGAACAGTCAATGGGGAAGAAGGTGGACTGTACCATGGAATCGGGAGAGTGAACGAGAGCCGTCGATCTACAGAGATTGACAGCGGGGATTGGCCTTTAAACGCGCCGGGGAAGATTTAACGGGCGGGCAGGAGAGGCGATTAATGACCGTCGGATGGGAGGGCCCAGATCCGACGGCAGGGGCGAATCCCGCTGCAGGGCCATAGGACAAATTTTAACGCGCGGGCAATAGACATGGCACGGCGGTTTCGAGGATGAGGTGGAGGACACGCGTCGGCCAGCGTGTGGGATCGCTGGCCGACGGTATAAAACCGCCCCTGGACGAAAGGTGGTGCGGGCTGAAACCGGTGGAAATGGAAAATAGCGCGGCGAAGGGGGGTCCACCAGATGAGGGGTACACTCTGCACCGTTGATCCGTGGGACAGATCGACGGCTGAGTTTCAATATGATTTTCTTTGGTGGAAAAAATAAAATAAACCTGACTTTGCATTTTACAAAGGTTTTCAATGTTTTCGGGTAATAAATAAATTCCAAGTGTTAAGCGCCCGTAGGACTTAGCACATGGTTCTGGCGTCGGGGCATATGGAGGAAGAAACGGAAAGGGGCTTAGCCTAAGGGGCTAACACCTAACGCATAGAAACGTATGTTTTTCTATGGTATTTTAACTGATTTTGGCAAAAGGAAAAGGGTTCCGATAGGTCAAAAAGTGAGTTTTTAACCTTAGGAAATGAGATTAATGGAGGAATAAGGGGTAATACATGATTTAGTGGGATATTTTATGAAGAAAAGGCAATTGGAGGATGAAGGTAAAAATGGAGGAAAGGGAGGGGAAAAAGGAGGAGGATGCAGCAATACTTGACTTGGATTTTCTTGGGGAATCAGAGGCTGGGAAGAAGGAAAAGTATGAAGAACCAACCAGCAGTTTGTGAACCTACTAACAGTCTTCAAGCACCAAAAAGTTTCAGGATTGAATTTGTTTCTTGAAGGCTGCAAAGAATATTTAGCCACCAACAGATATAATTGAAAAATATAGGTGGCTAACAGTGGCTCCACTTGGGGATGGTGCCTTCTTGAGGCATCAAGAATTCAGACTTGATTTCTCTGGGATGATGACTGGTGTCTGACCCATCACTCGCTCTTGCTTTTCTTCTAGACAAAATAATGTCAGTCATGAAAGAGAGATGAATTTCATCAATACAACTTCTACCTACCCCAATCCTACTGATCTAAAATTTTTTCTTCATCAGAGTGCACTTGGATTGGCAACCTCTTAACACAACATTTTATTCTTTTGAAAGCAGGAAATCTAATCTACTTCTACTCCTTATTTCTCCCTGAACTCAGATTAAACAGTTGAGCTCAGATATTCCTCTACCTATTCTATTGTTTGTTGGGATTAAACAGTCCAACAAACTTTTATTCACTAAATTCTACAGCGGAAATTTAAAAATAGCCAAGTCAAGATTGAGCTGTTTGACTTGCTATGGTCTATGGCATAAAGACAAGCTGCACATAGATCATTATTCGCAGAAAATCTTAAATTAAAACAGAAGGCTTAAGATCTGAAAATTTCTCATTGTGGCCTTCTCTTATATTCACAACTCTGTTTTTTCTTTTCAGTGAGCTATCTTTATGTTTTCTCTGGTTCAAGTTTTGAGTGAATTAGAACCAGGTCTTTTTTCTTTGACTCAGAAATTAGAGAAGCTTTGAGTCATCTCTTTGGAAACTTTGGTTCAGATTTTGAGCTGGTTTGAACCTTAATTTCTACCCTACTCTATCTACTGATAAGCCAAGATTAAACAGTTTGGCAAATCAAATTTGCTACCCTATCAGCAGAAAATTGAAAGCTAATTAGTCAAGATTAAACAGTTTGACCAATTAGAAGTGTGTTTCAAGGAGTGGCATTTAAGCTTGCACACTTTCAGATTCATTTCTCTTTTTTGGCATGGGGCCTTGCCTTTCTTGTTTTTATTCCTGCCCTCTTTTCTTTGTTTCTTTGTTTTTTTGTATTTTTGATTTTTCATAACTTTAAATGCAATGGTGGATGAAATATTTACAGTGGAAAAAAGGTGAAAAGACTTCAAACATGAAATAATTTAAGACCGGAAATGCTTAAGCATCCTGCCATTGACAGGACCCCCAAACAATTCTGCTCCATTCAGATCTTGTAAGAAAAATGCATTGTTTACAGCAACTGAATGAATGGAGTAAGGACCAAGCCATAGATTGTCAAATTTACCATGCTTTCCCTTGTCTTCCCTCTTTGAGTCCCACTTTAAGACTTTGTCCCCAATCTTGAAATTGCTGGCCTTTGTTCTTCTGTCAAATATCTTCTTGATATTGTCTTGTTTCTGTAATGCTTTGTTGTATACTTCCTCTCTGGTTTGCTGAAGATGAATGGTCTGATTTATTCTTCTGATTATGTCATTCTCTTCAGTCTGCAACTCTTTAATTAACTTCATAACTGGTACACCAAGGCTGTTAGGAAAGATTGCATCAGTACCGTACACAAGCTGGAAGGGTGACATGCCAATGGATTTCTTCAATGTCAATCTGTCAGCCCAGAGTGCATGGTTCAGCTTTATGTGCCAAGACTTCTTGTTGTCCTCCAACAGTTTCTTTATTATGTTCACTAAGCTTTTGTTGGAAGACTCTGCAAGTCCATTACCTTGAGGGTAATAGGCTGTGGAGTGTCCCAATGTTATCTGATATTTGTGACAGAACTCTACCATTCTCTTTGATCCAAATGTTGCTGCATTATCTGTAATGATCTTGGTAGGACAGCCAAATCTGGAAAGGATATTGGTTTCTATGAATTTAATGATAACTGAGTCATTGGCCTGTCTACATGGAATGGCTTCTATCCACTTAGTGAAGTAGTCTGTGGCGGTAAGGATCCACCTATGTTGGGCAGAGGATGGTGGGTGGATTTCTCCTATGAAGTCAAGTCCCCACTGTTGAAAAGGGGCTTCAACAGTAATTGGATGCAGAGGAAGGGGTAGCAATTTTCTCTTGCCCTCGAACAATTGGCATTTATGGCAAGTGGTTGTCAGTTTGTGTACATCAGGAAAAAGAGTAGGCCAATAGAAACCAGCCCTCAAAATTTTGTTGGCTGTTGACTTCCAATACAAATGGCCTCCACACTCTCCTTCATGGAATTCCTGCTTAATCTTTTCTGCATCAAACTCAGGCAAACATTTAAGCAATATACCACTAGCATTTTTCCAATAAAGACATTTATCAATAATGCAATAGTTTACAGCTTTTAACTTTAGGAATCTTGCCTTTGTTTTGGATAAACCGGGAGGTGTGTTTAAATTAAGCAAAACATAAACAATATCAATATACCAAGGAGAATTCGCAAAATGATCTTCAACAATGGGAGTTGAGAATTCTTCTTGGTCATCCAAAGCATTAATCATATTAATATCAAGAACTTCACAATTTGATTCAGCCATTAACCTAGCTAGACCCTGACCTTTGATGAGCTTAGTGGGTTTAATCTCTAAATCATATTCAAGAATAACAGCAATCCACTTACCTCTCTTACCATCTGGATCCTAGGTTAGAATGTCTTTTACAACCGAATTTGGGACAAAGGCAATGATGTGTGAGTGAAGGATGTATACTCTGAAGTCTTTCAAAGCCTTTACCAAAGCAAAAGCCTATTTTTCCATAATGTTATACCTCAAAGGGGCATCCCTCAATGCCTTGCTAAAGAATGCAATGGGCTGCTCTTGCCCTTGTGGATTTTTCTGTAAAAGGACAGCAGCTATAGTATGTTCTGATGCAAATGAGAAGATATAAAAATCCTTTGAAAAATCAGGACATATGAGAACCGGTGTTTTGGTTAACGCTTGTTTAACCAGTTCAAAGGATGTCTTTGCTTCCGAGGTCCATTTTACCCCTTGCTCCTTCTTCAACATGTTTGTGATATTTCTAAGGAGCTCAGCCAAGTTGGGGATGAACCTTCTCAAAAAGTTTATCTTTCCAATGAAAGACTGCAACTCTTTGATGTTTCGAGGATGAGAGATTTGCAATATGGCCTCAATCCTCATGGGATCTATCTTTATGCCCTGCTCGGAAATGATATGCCCAAGACGCTTACCTTCTTGGAGACCAAATAATGTCTTCTTGGGGTTCAAAGATATCCCAAACCTTCTGCACTTCTCGAAAACTTTCCTCAAATGTTCTAAGTGTTCTTCATCTGTTTTTGAAAACACAGTTACATCATCAAGATAGAGAATGATGAAGAAGCCTAATTCTTCCGAGAATGCTATGTCCATGGCTCTCTAAAAGGTTGCTCCAGCATTCATTAAACCAAAAGGCATCTTCACATACATGAAAGTGCCCCATGGTGTGGTAAAAGCTGTCTTTAATTGATCATCAGGGTGGACTAGGACTTGATTATACCCTGAATAGCCATCCAGCAAAGAAATTCTTTTAGACCCCATCACCCTTTGCAAAATATGATCCATTTTGGGCAAAGGGTAGTTGTCTTTCAATGAAGCTTTGTTTAGATTCCTGAAGTCTATACAAAGCCTGATTTCTCCAGTCTTTTTCCTAACTGACACCAGATTAGATACCCACTCAGAATATCTAATAGGGACAATAATACCAGCATCGTGCATCTTCATAATTTCCTTCTTAACCAATGGCAACTGGACAGGGTTGATTCTGCGCAGTTTTTGTTTGAATGGTTTTTGGTTTTCTTTAAGAGAGATTTTGTGCTGTATTATTTCAGTGTCATAGGATTTAAGATCTTCGTAACTCCATGCAAAAACATCAGAAAATTCTTTAAACAGCTCTAAGTATTTGAGTTTAATGTGAGCTGATAGAGTTTTAGACAGTTTGATCAATCTCGATTTTTCCTCACTGCCTATATTACATTCCTCCACTTCAGTTTCTACCGGTTCCAGTTTAGGTCTTTTGGCCACATCATCAAAATTAAACAGTTCCTCTAGAGGGGCCGAGCCCTTGGGCAAACTATCATCTTCAGAATGCAGAGTTTCCATTTCTTCTATTTCAGGTTTTGGACTTAATTATGTTTGGTGTGTAGATGTGATAGTCCGAAGGTTTATATCTACCAGCTGTGGAGATGGTTCTTCTTCACCAAGAAAATTTTCTTCACTGCAGTCTGTATCATAGTCTGAATCTGAACTATGGGGTTCAAACTCATTTCTGAATTGCATGAAGTATTGTATTTGTTTATCTCCATCAAATACCTGCCAATATTTCTTGTTATCTGGGATAGCTGGTCTGAATTTTATCTGAGAGGTGTCATCATACAGCATTGGGCAGGTTCTAGCAGCAAAGGCTAAATTGTGGGCAGCAATGTTTCTTTTCCTTGGGACAAAAGATAAGGTGTACTCCTCAAATGTTTTCAAAAGATCAATGACATCATTCCTGTAGGCCCTAAGTCTGGGGTGATTTGCATTATACTCCCCATTGACTTGCCTAATGATTAATTCAGAATCCCCATAAACATCGATTCTCTTGGCACCTAGTTTTTTCAGAAGATGTAAGCCTAAGAGAAGAGATTCATACTCTGCTATGTTGTTGGAACACTGAAAATTTAATTTGCATGAGATACATTCTGCATGATTGTTTTCAGTGTTAGTGATCCAGACACCTGCACCAGCATTTGTTTTGGTGCATGACCCATCAAAGTACATAGTCCAGAGAGGCAGATTTTCCGTTTGATGAATGGACTTTGTATCATTTGATTCCTCAAGTTCTTCATTGGGTTGAGGACTGTCTTTCTGACTGTCAAGTTTTAAGCTCAAAGGATTGATAACTTGGAGTTCAAGACCTGTGTTAAGTTTGCTAGGATCTTCAGACACAATAGACCGTTTCGGCATTTCAACGTTGTGTTCCTCCTCTTTTATTTCAACCATCGATTCTATTGAACCAATTTGTTCTGTGAGTGCTTCATTATTGAACATGATAAAAGAATCAAGGCTCGTGTTTATAGCATAAAGAGGGGAGTTTTGAGGCCGATCCTGACTTGTTACTGTGTACTGCATGTGAGATTCCCTATAAAGCCTCCTAGTTTGATTGAAGACAGGGATGGTTGCATAGGTCATGTCCATTTGCATGGTCCCCTGTAACTTAGCCCCCCAAGATCGTGATAAAAGCATTCCATACTTTGGGGGGACATCAGCCACCACAACATCCATGACTAAACATTTGGCTGGGATTTGAGCTAAATTAACACAGAGATCTTTAATCAATCCTAGACACTTAACTCTGCTTGAGTCAAAAGAGTACAGATATTTGTAAGGTCTGGTAATTTCAAGACCCAGGCCTTCCATTACAGCTTTTGGCATTAAATTATGGGAAGCACCTGAGTCATGCATAGCATTATGGAGAATTTTGTCATGAATGTTTAAGCTTACATAAAAGGGAGGGACATGACCTTCTTGGAACTTTCCTTCAATATTTGGACCAAAAATAAGCTCTGGTTGGTCATCACTAAGATTGAGAGTATCTTCGTTATCTTCTAAGTTTAAAGCCTTCAAAATTTTGGACCTATATACATGTTGGGCAGCTAACTCAATCAAAGGAACAGAGATTTTGATCTTTGAGATTTCCTGTTCCAGGCTGAAAAGGTTTTGACTCTTCAAAGCATTGACTTCAGCCTTGTTTACTGCCACTTTATCAGCAATAACGGCTTGCTGATTTGGTTTATCTACAGTTGAAACAGTTGTCTTTCCAGAAGTACTAACTGAGGTGCTAGTACTACTAACGTTTGCACTCTGTTTTTCTATGTTTTGAGTGTCTTTCTCTTTATCATTACCAGAATCAACAGCCACCGTTTTGTCCTTTTGCTTGATTGTTTTAGACTTGGTTGCAGTGCTGTTTTGAGAAGGTTTGTCAGAGGTTTTATTGTTGGGGGTTTGTTGATTAGATCTACTTCTGAGTTCATATTCCCTTAAAGGCTCTATGACAGCGTTCTCCATGTTTTGATAGCTATTCTCATTATCATTTCTTCTGTCATCATAAGGTGTATAAAGACCTTGTTTATTATCATAATGAACCTCAAAGTCATCATCATCTACCCCAAATAAGTTTATGTCATATTCCTCTGTTATTTGATCTGTTTGTTCAACCTCACTTAAAAAGTTCTGATGAAAGGGAGGAATGACCTGTTGATCATCTTCCCTGGGTCTGTTTGGAGGCTGATTTCTTCTAAGATTTTGATTCTGGTTTTGATTTCTGTTTTGAGGAGCGTTTTGATTTAGACTTGCTTGTGCTCTCTCTAGAATGCTCATTTTCTTCATCATTTCTTCCATCATTCTTTCCATCTTCGAGCTCGAGGTGGAAGGAGTGGATTCCTCTCTAAAAGATACTCTTTTTTCAGCCTTCATCCTTGCTCTCTTCTCCATGAGGTTCACCTCTGCAGAAAGAGCACCTCTTTGCATATCTTCAAGGGTTGCAAAGACTCTTTCTCTGAGTGAATAAGTCATGTCTGGATCAAACCCTTCAGGGAATTTGTTTAAGGCTAATCCCTGAGGAGGTTTCAGCTCGGGGGAAAGTGCATTATATACACTGTTAAACCTGGTACAATAAGCTTGTACACTTTCCCCAGGGTTCCTATGGAGATTGTTATAGTCGGCCAGGACTTGGAGAGGGTTTTTCCTTACTTCCCATTTGTTTAAGAATGTTTGATGGAAGGTTTGGAGATCGTTAATACTGTGGGGGGTTAAACCTTTAAACCATTTTCTCACTTCTCCCCCCAAACTTTGAGCAAACAATCTGATTTTGACAGATTCATTATCGATTTCATTTCTGTCAAAGTAGTCATTCATCTTATCCACATGTTGAGATGCTGTTATGGTATTATTAGCATCATATAATGGAATGTTGGACTGATAGTCCTGTGGAAGATTAACTAATGGTACAGGAAGGACTAAGGGAGCATACCATGCTGCCATGATATGTGGTGGGGGTGTATTTACAAGAGGAGGTGTGGGTTGAAGTGGAGTGGTTTGAACAGTGGATGAAAGATGAACAGAAGTGGATGGAACAACAGTAGATCTCTGAGCTGATCTCGGATGAGAGACACCTAGATTATGTAAGAAATGTAAATCAGGAGGTGTTGATTCTCTATTCCCAAGAGTCTCACTGGTTTTGGGAGATGAAAGTGTAGGCTCAGAATCTAACTGATCTAAATCACCAAATGACCTAGTTCTGAATGGGTTTAATAAGTCAATTTGTGATTCATGAAGAGCTGAAAGGTTTTCAGGGACTGAATTGGCTCTTAGGGGTGGTCTGAAGATAGTTGAAGACTGTATCCTAGGAGACTTCCTAAGAATTCTTTCTGGGTTATCAACTATTTCAGGAGGATCTGGGTCAGGATGGGCTCTAGTGTGAATCTTTTTAGGAGCCACAATGTTTATGTGTTTAGACCCAATCTAAACAAGAAAAGTTCAACCAGATATGACAATCTTTAGATGGTTAACTAATCTGTTTTCTCAATTCGAATCCTGCAGTCCTCTAACTGAATTTGAATGATTTTATAATGATAAGGGTCCTTTCCAGTGGAGTCTTAAGGTCTGTTCAGGATGGTGGAGTCGCCAGGTGGATGGTTCAAAATGTTTCCAAATGAGTACACTGTCCACCACAGTTTTTGTGAAACATTCCTTTTCAGGGATATCTCGAAACACAACAAACTCTAACCAAAGGTTGACTGGGAGGGCATTCACCAGATATGTCACCCCCAAAGAGGATGAGATCCAGAGGCTACCTGGCCCTTTCCAGACTATGTCTAAGAGTATAGGGTAAAACACATTAAAGACGTATACAAGATATCAAAACTAGTGTTTTACCCCCAATCTGAAATGTTTTTGGTATTTTCTGAGTTGTCTATATTTGTGGTTTAAAAGAATGTCCTAACTTTGCCTCAAAACTTAGCTACGGTTGTGAAACAAAGACAGTCTATCCTTATGGCTAAGCTAGCTGATTTTCCAAGGTTAGATAAAAACTTAAAGAATCCTAGGATTGACCTAGTTTGTCACTGATTCAATTGATCTTCATCTTAATTACCATTTTCTTGGTAGTGCTTGGAAAGGCTGCTTATGACTCTCAAGGTGTTAGGAGTTTCTGGTTTTGCAACGCAAGCTTCTTTATGAATAGATTTGAAATAGATTTGAATGTAAAAGACTCTAGGTTGAGTCCCCAGTGGAGTCGCCAGAAATGTTAGGTCTCTGTAACAAGCAAGATTGGCAAAGTCCGATCACAGAGTTAACATCATTTCAACCAACTTTGGGATTCTAGGATCTAGCCCTCCTGAATCCGGAGAGGGATCTCTCCAATATATACAAAGATGGATATTGTCTTTGAAGTTTGGGGTGATGATATTAGGCTAGTTATGAAGGCCAAGGGTTTTGTTTGGTTTTCTCGGATGGTTGAACATAGTTGCTGTCTGAGGCGGAAAGATCTATATGCAAATAGGTTCAAAGGTGAGAAGTTGCAAGCAAGCAGAGTAACTTTGATTCTAAAGAGAGATGATGGCAAGTTTTCAATCCATTGGGCTATGGAGTCATAAGAGAATTTAATTGAAACATCCAGGTTCAAGAGTAATCTATGGGGCAAGTCATCTAGGCCTAAGGATCTCTTTGAAGTTTGATTTATGGAATGGGGTGATACAAAAAGAAAGGGAATTAACATATGCGGAACAAAGAGCAGCCCAGGATCTGGTAAGTACTTTGAAACTATCCAGCCTTTGACCAGGCACTTAAGGAAAACATAGAAGCAAACTAGGATCTGGTAAGTACTTTGAAACTATCCAGCCTTTGATACACTTCTGATAGAACACAGATTAAAAACAAGGGGAAACTTGAAGGCAACCTTTGGAGCAGAGACTAGCGGGCAGGGCTCACCTTTCTCCTCATCTTAGTTCTTCTTTACTTAGTTACTTCCAAGACAATCACCAAGATAACACAGAATGGCCCAAGATCTGATAAGTACTTTGAAACTAGTCAGCTTTTGACACATCCTAAGGGAAACAGACAAGTAGTTGAGCAAACAAGAAAGGGACTCAGGGCTAACCTTTGATTTCCTCAGTTCATTCTTTCCACAACATAAATGAAAGTAACATTTAAAAATAACATTCAGCAGTGACGAAAAGATGAGGGAACGCCAGCATCTCTGTGCTTAGACCGAATTAAATCATTTCTAAATAACACAATTAGAAGAAAACATTGGGATAAAGATTTTTCAGCCAGAGAAGGTCACTGATATGCAGCAAACTCTAACACTGTTTAAACTGTTCTTTATAGTGGAAAATGAAACAAATTGAAAACAGAAATAAAATGACAAGTTACGGTGAGAATAACATCACCATCAGCATAGACCAGGATCCCATAAATCAGCTTGTATTGATTGCTTCAAACCGGTTACAATCTTCAAATCCAATGTTTTAATTCACCTCTCCTCACAACCTAACCTATCTGTTACAAGAAGAGCTCCAAGGGCCCATGAAACCACTATTTACAGTCAAGATTTTTCCACTCAGAAACAGCTACAACGCTTCAGCAATTACATTGACAACCAACTAATCCAACCCCTCACTCATCTTCTTCTGGAGTATTTATAGAAGGATAAGGAGGTGAGATCTGATAAAAAGATCTCAAATACAATTAATGCAGAATTAATGTCTTCCTGACCCCGTGAGGTTCGATGAAGAAATTCTACAGGTGTTACATTGCATTAATGTGTTTATACTGATGAAGTAAGCTCGACGGGAGCTTGTGTTGACCTTTGAGGCTCTGCGTACTGTTAGGGTTACTCTGCAAACATTCTGTCATTTAAATCTGGTGCAGTAATAAATTCTTTGGTTGTTCCGAGGCATAATATCTAATCTTGTTCAATAAATTCATCCTCTGATTGAGCATTCTGGGGCAATAGGTGGCACTGTGGTGGTTGAGGAATCAATTCGCCTCAAAGTATGGCGGTGGAGGCGATCTGTCTGATGAACACTTTTAGGTTTTGCTTTAATCCGTGTTCTGAGCCGGGGATTAGGCTTTTGATAACCATCTTAGCCGTAATCCCCGCCAATTTATTCATAAAACTGCTGCTCTGGTTCATTCTGTCTTCAAAATCTGATACTCTTTCTCTGCTCTGATATCGATGGCATTCTTCAAGCTTTACAGGGATGTGCGGCAACCAAAGCTCATGAAACTTTGTTGATATCTTTGTTCTTCTCCGTATGATCGATTCCCTGGATTAATCGGAAGGACTGGAGTCGTCACCCCCATCCTTTAGATCTTCATAGAACACGAAGAAAAAACCTTAAAAACCTGCAAAAAACAAGAAAAATGAGGAAATCCTGCGTTATATGGATAGACTGCATCGGAGGGCGTGCGGGAAAAAGGAGCGATCAGAGCCGTTGATCGTATGGCAATCAACGGTTGGGAGCAATTTGAACAGTCAACAGGGAAAAAGGTGGACTGTACAATGGAATCGGGAGAGTGAATGTAAACCGTCGATCTACAGAGATCGACAGCGGGGATTGGCCTTTAAACGCGCCAGGGAAGATTTATCGGGTGGGCAGGAGAGGCGATTAATGACCGTCGGATGGGAGGGCCCAGATCAGACGGCGGGGGAAAATCCCACTGCGGGGCCATAGGACGAGTTTTAACGCGCGGGCAATAGACATGGCACGGCGGTTTTGAGGATGAGGTGGAGGACACGCGTCGGCCAGCGTGTGGGATTGCTGGCCGACGGTATAAAACCGCCCCTGGATGAAAGGTGGTGCGGGCTGAAACCGGTGGAACTGGAAAACAACGCGGTGAAGGGGGGTCCACCAGACGAGGGGTATTCCGCTCCGTTGATCTGTGGGGCAGATCGACGGGCGAGTTTCAATATGATTTTCTTTAGTGGAAAAAATAAATAAAACCCGACTTTGCGTTTTACAAAGGTTTTCAATGTTTTCGGGTAATAAATAAATTCCAAGTGTTAAGCGCCCGTAGGACTTAGCACATGGTTCTGGCGTCGGGGCATATGGAGGAGGAAACGGAAAGGGGCTTAGCCTGAGGGGCTAACACCTAACGCATAGAAACGTATGTTTTTCTATGGTTTTTTAACTGATTTTGGCAAAAGGAAAAGGGTTCCGATAGGTCAAAAAGTGAGTTTTTAACCTTAGGAAATGAGATTAATGGAGGAATAAGGGGTAATACATGATTTAGTGGGATATTTTACGAAGAAAAGGCAATTGGAGGATGAAGGTAAAAATGGAGGAAAGGGAGGGGAAAAAGGAGGAGGATGCAGCAATACTTGACTTGAATTTTCTTGGGGAATCAGAGGCTGGGAAGAAGGAAAAGTATGAAGAACCAACCAGCAGTTTGTGAACCTACTAACAGTCTTCAAGCACCAACAAGTTTCAGGATTGAATTTGTTTCTTGAAAGCTGCAAAGAATATTTAGCCACCAACAGATATAATTGAAAAATATAGGTGGCTAACAAGCTCAACCATGGTCCAATGTCACATTGTGAAAAATATTGTCTCAATATGAAAATAAACCATGGTTAACCATGGTCCAATTAACCATGGTCCAACGTCGCATTGTGAACATGATTGTCTCAATGTGAAAATAAACCATGCTCGACTATGTTTATTTTAGGGCTTCTAATATTTATCTAAGAGATTTTATACTTTGGTGGTTAATATACATCCCTTGGATTTAATATTATTCCCTTGTGTTAAATATTATTTTCTTGGGTTTATAATCCCTTGGGGTTTTAGTATCAACGCCTTGTGTTTATTATTCCCTTGGTTTTATAATATCAATCTCTTGGGTTTATTAATCTAAGAGTTCATATTCCTTGGGTATAATATTATTCATACTTTTTATAATTTTTATTCTAGGGTTTAATATAATCATGGTCAACCATGTTCCAATGTAACATTGTGACAAATATTGTCTCAATATGAAAATAAACCATGGTTAACCATTGTCAACTATCATAAACCATAGTTACTGATGGTCAACCATGGTAAATCAGGGTCAACCATGGTCCAATGTGACATTGTGAAAATGATTGTCTCAATATGAAAATCAACCACGATCAACCATGGTCTAACATCGCATTGTGCCAAAGATGATCTCACAGTGAAAATAAACCATGATCAACCATGTTTATTTTAGGGTTTAAAATATGTATCTTGGAGTTTATAATATTGATACCTTAGGTTTAATTATATTTCCTTAAATTTTTAGTATTAATCCCTTGGGTTTATAAATATAATGTATCATATTCCGAGGATATAATATTATTGATATGGTTTATAATATGGGTTTAAAATATAAATTCTTTGGGTTTTTAATCCTTTAACTTTTCAATATTATTCATTTATGTTTAAAATTATTTCCTGAGTTTATAATGTGGTTGGATTTATAATATTAATAATTCATATGACTAATAATGTCAATAATTATTATATTATTGATAATATCAATAATATTATCATATTATTATAATACAATAATAATTTTTATAAGTTTCCATTCTAATGGTTATAATTATTATATTTATTATTATTATTATTACTAAATTTATATCCATTGGAGCCTATATTAATCACATTTATTAAAATGATTAATTAATTAACTACACTGATAAATTAATTAACAATATTAAAAACAATATTAATTAAGTAACAATATTTATATTAATAATGAATACCATTAACAATATTTATATTAATAAAATAATATTTAATATTGTTTTATGAAAGTTTATATTTTAATAATGAATGAATGAATTAATTATTGAATTACTTAAAATAATAATCGTATTTTTATTGTGAATGGGGTGTAGTTCAATTGGAAATAGCCTTGTTATGAAGTCATACTTAAAGAAAGAGATTCAAACTTCAAATCTGGGTGAGTTAGACCAACAAAATAACAATAATAATATTTTTATTGCAATAGTTTTGTTTTATTTTTATTTTTATTTCTATTGATATATATTTATCAATGGTACATACAAATGAAACCTTCAACTATATCAATTATATTGATATTTTTAATGTGACCTTACTAAATTACATAGTTAAAAATATATTTGTTTTATTTGTAATGAATAGTATCTACCGAACTATTAATTTAACAATATCAAGAACATCAAAGTTTCTCCAAAATGCACCACCTTCATAAAAAAAAAAAGTGGGCTTAAGAATGTGAAGTGTTTTGGTCCTACGCGCCCTTATTATGAAACATTAAAAATACTCTATCCTATTAAAATTCAAACATGTCAGGAATCGTGTGTAAAATTCCACGAAAAATATTGCTATCTAGAAAATTTCCGGGTTAGAAAATTTGTTCTATTTAGTTATAACCTTGAACAATTATATCACTTAACATTCAACTCATAATTTCTAACAAATATGTGATTTAGTCTATAAACATATTAATATCGATGCATGATATAAGTTTGATGGACCTTCTAAAACATTTATTTGTCATATAAAATGTTATTCTTGACCTTCAGACATCCTCATATCCTGATTCTTGATGTGTCGAGTGCTTATAAAATGCCGAAGCTTCTCGGAGAGGGTACGGATGTTGAAGGTATTTAGATTAAGAACCTACATTGTTAAAAAAACAAAAAATAGATGCTTACTATAGGTAGCGAAGTGAAGCGCTTTTAGAGTTTAGTATGTATTATACCAAACAAAAAGCTAGGACTCCTATTTTTTTTAGGCCGAGACTCTTGTAATCGTTCTCCCCTTGGATATGAGTGTGTACAAAAATGAAATGATTTAACCTAAACCAGGGCAGGTAGGGACTCTTGTAATCGTTCTACCTCTGGATATGAGCCCATGTCGAACAATTAAATGATTTAATTTAAAGTTTTACATTGCATGCTTTAGTTCAAGTTTTTCTCCACCTATTAAGAACTAAGGTTCTAGGTTAGCAAATGGAAAGTTTTGAGTTTTTATTTCGCCTCTTCTCGAGGTGGATAGTAGGGAAAGTTACTGTTAAAATCCACATTTAAAAAAAAAAAAAAATTACATAATGAAGTAATGCTAGAACATTAATTGTTAAACATTTTATGTGTGTAAAATTTTATGACTTCCTACCTTCCTTTTTGTAAACACATGTCTACTCTTTGTACACATGGCTATACCTACCCACGTCTGGTATGTAAACATGTCTTGTCTATGTAGACACGCTTGGCATGTAAACACGTCTACTCTTTGTAGAAATCTTTGGAATAGAAGACATGCAGTAGTAAGCCATTGAGTTGATGCAGATAGGCCCCGAATAGTCTATACCCTACACTTACTGTCGATTTTGTGGCACACAAGAAGAATAAGCTCCAAAAGAATGAGTTTCCTTTCGTGCTGGTCACTGGTTCTACTATGGAAAAAGAAGGAAAGAGCATACCCTGTGGTACTTAAGTTGGACACACATAGCTTTCTAAAATTGCCCCTATACAAATTGCTATTTATTATGCTCGAGTTGATAGCTATCAAATCCCAATATATCATCTAACGGACTGTATTTTTCACTTCCATATATAGAGTTCGTTAAGGAAACCAATGTAGATAGAGAAAAACCGAGATATACTGATTCTAAAACTAAACCTTGAGCCTCCCACTAGATATGATACGTGCGTACTAGGAAAAGTTATAATGGATCTACATCATCTAAAATCTGTGGTCCCTACCAGCTGGTTGTTTGGATGATAAGTTGTGAACCCTAACTCATGTTGTTGTTACTTTAGTCATGCTCGCTAGCCAAACCAAACAAAAGGCACTATTGAGAAATGCATACCAAAACCAATTAAATCATTCAAAGAAAAAAAAATTAAGTTTAAATTTTTTTTAAGAGACTGTCACATGCCACTCCATTTATATTTGAAATCCATGAATGGGTAGTTATTGATTGATGTGATCCCTCAATTTTTATTTTTACCACTAGCTTGCCACGGACAGCGAAATTTTTTAATTTTAAAGCAACTTTAGTGATTGATTTTGTTTTGGTGTATCTATATTTGATTGCAATGGAGTGTCATAAAGAAATATGTCAATCAATTAAACTCTTATATCGTCACATAAGATACATGATTCCAATGCATGCTCTTAAAATTTAATTGGTTCTAATTTAATATGTGCTTTATGTGGCATCATTCATGTTATGGTTCAATTGCTATATTTGGTAAACTCGATTCTTATATTGTTATCTCTGAGTTAAAATTGCATAATTACACTATTATATGGTTAGTTTTAAGTTAACATTGTATAACTACACTCTTACAGTGAATTACCAACTATGGACACTTAGGAAAATAGATAAGTTATTGAGAAATGCACATAAAACCTTGAAACCCTTCCTAAGCATTTATCGCGCCATTTATGCATTCAAACACACCACATCATCCCTGTTCAAAAACTGTAATGAATGGACTCCACCAGTCCACCTCTTACGTCTGTCAACAAATAAAATGCTATGGCATGCCCCGACGCTTACGTCACCACTCCCTTCGCAACTGTGCAATAACCGTGACCCCACCATGCCAACTCACGAACCTCTTAACCAATAGCACATTGTCGCACAGTTTAAATGCTGAGTCATCTAACACATTGATCGATGCAATAAACCATCACAAAGGCTCTGGCATTAATTTACCGCACTGTTTGGTGCTCATGTCACTCGACACGTTATCCCATGCGATAAACGTATCACGTTATATTTGTAATGTTTTCATTTATGGTTTTTATTATGCCACCGCAATATAATTTATTATATGTATAGGTTCTTAGACTTAGGTTTATATATATATATATATATATATATATGTTTACAATAGAAAGAGATAAGTGTCTGCAGAGCTAGTGAATGTTGTGTGTGAGCGTAGTGAATAGAGTGTAGACTGTGTCTGTGTGTAGTAGAGAACAGAGCTATATAGACTGTAGTGGAGCAACATATGTAGAAAAAACTAGAACAACAGTTCTGAAGAATGTATTAGAAAATTTTGTAAATGAAAAAAAACAGAGTTTCACTCCACCCTGTGTATGATTTTATTTTATGTTCAATCTTCAAGTTTTTATTATGAAATATCTGTGTTGAAAGAGTAAAATAAATTCCTCACCGTGTGTTAAGGATTTATTAGAAAATCCGACATAGTATCGGAGCTAGTCCAGGCTCTCAGCAGTTGCTGAAGAAGCTGAAGGAAGAAGAAGATAGTTGAAGCATTTACCCAGCAGACTGAAGGTTTCAGCAAGTCAGGTATTTACACAGTAGTGTTACCGTTTATTTAAAAATATACAGAGATATGAAAAGGAACTATTAAGAGTCAGAGTTTACCACTCCAGCAGTGAGAAAGTTTTTATTTTAGTCACATAGTCAAGCTTTATAGTTTTGCACAGTAAAGAATTTTAGTAACTAGCACAAGCACGAGTATGGGAAATAATTAGCTCCCACATTTCAATGGGAAGAACTATGATTATTGGGCAATCACAATGAGAGTCTTGTTTGCATCTCAAGACTTACGGGAACTGGTTGAAGATGGATTTGAATAACCAACTAATGCAAATGAGTTTGATGCCTTAACACATGCAGAAAAGGATTTGCTGAATAGTAATAAGAAGAAGGACTCAAAATACCTCTTCTATATCTATCAAGCAGTGCATGAAAGCATATTTCCAAGAATTACAGAAACAAAGAAGTCTAAGGAGGCATGGGATACCCTCCAAATAGCCTATCAAGGTATGGAGAAAGTAAATACAACAAAGCTTCAAGTAATGAAAAGATATTTTGAAATTATTTACATGAAAGAGTCTGATAGCTTAGACTCATTCTTCACACAGTTGATTGGGTTGGTTACCCAAATGAGATCCGATGGAGAGACAGTAGAAGAAAGAAAAATAGTGGAGAAAATATTGAGAATTTTACCCTTAAGATTCAATGTGATAGTCACTACTATTGAAGAGAAAAAGGATCTCTGAATATTTATAGTTGATGAGCTTCATGCATCTTTTATGACAAATGAAGAAAGGCTGAAAAAAACAACAAACTCATCTTTGGAGCATGCCTTCAATACCTAAATGTCCTTTGGAAGAGGAAGAGGTCAAGGCAAATCAATCTACTAAGGAAGAGGTAGAGGCAGAAGCCGAAACAAAGGAGGAAGAAACATCCCTGCAAGTACAAGTGGAAGGGGCAACAATTAAAACCAGAACCAAAGCCAAGGTAGTAGCCAACAAGGAGCTCAAAATCAAGCACGTGGACAAAGGTATTATAAATCCCAAGTCCAATGTCATTACTGTAAGAAGTATGGGAACAATGCCAATGAATGTACAAAGAAACATAGTGACATGGGTAATAGACCCAGTGCTACTATTACTAAAAAAACTCAGCGTCAAGAAAATTTGTTTTTAACATGTAATATGGTTGAAGAGAAAAATGAAGATATATGGTTTCTAGATTCAGGATGTAACAACCATATGACTGGAAATATTTCTATGTTTTCCATGTTGGATGAAAATGTGAAGTCTCAAGTAACATTGGGAACAGACAACAAAGTCTTTGTCATGGGGAAAGACAGAGTAAGTGTTTTGACAAGGAAATGAGAAAGGAAATACATATCAGATGTATACTATGTACCTGGTATGAAGTGTAACCTTTTGATAATTGTACAACTCATTCAAAAAGGATACAATGTATTCCTTGAAGATGATGTATGTACCATCATGGACGTACCACCAAGCAATCAAAGGATTGCACAAGTGTATGTGACAAGAAATAAAATGTTTCTTCTCAAGATGAGAGAAGATTTGAAGAAAGGAGTTGCAATGGCAGTTGTGACACAAGAGACATTCCAAAAGGTGACACAAGAGACATTCCAAAAGGAAGCAAAAGATGAAAACTGGATATGGCATTTGAGATTTGGACATCTGAACTTTGGAGGCCTAAATTTGTTGCACAGAAAAGGTATGGTAAAACGATTACCATTGATTGAAAAACTAGACATCCTATGTGAAGGCTGCATCTTGGGCAAACAACTTAGAGAAAGCTTTCCATTAGGGAAGAGCATAAGGGAAAAAGCACCCTTAGATATAGTCCATTCAGATTTGTGTTGACCAATGAAAACACCTTCTTTAGGAGACATGACTATATGTTAACTTTTATTGATGATTACACAATAAAAACATGGGTGTATTTCTTAAAGTTGAAGAGTGAAGTATTTGAGTAGTTCTGCCACTTTAAAGATCTTGTTGAGAATAAAAGTGAGAAACACATAAAATTTTTGAGGACTGACAGATGAAGATAATATATCTCCAAATATTTTTTGCGTTTTTCCAGAGAAACTGTAATTCAAAAGAAATTTACAACAAGGTATACACCACAAGAAAATGGATTTGTTGAAAGGAAAAATAGAGCCATCATGGATATGGTAAGAAGCATGTTGAAGGAAAAACATTTTCCAAATGAATATTGGGCTGAAGATGTACATTGTGAAAAATATGTGTTGAATAGATGCCCAACAAAGAGTGTCATGAACAAAGTTCCAGAAGAAGCATGGAGTTGCATAAAACAATTTGTCACCCACATGAGAGTATTTGGATGTGTGGCTTATGCAAATATTCCAGATCAACTAAGAAAGAAGTTGGACAGTAAGGGGGAGAATTGTATATTTTTTGGATAAAGTGAAGAATCAAAGGCATAAATATTGTATAACCCATCTACCAAGAATTTTATTATAAGAAGAGATGTACAGTTCACTGAGGAAGACGCTTGGGATGGAAGCATTGAGAAAACAGTGAATGTGAAAACTTGTTTGTCTCAAGAATATGATGAGGAAGAAATGGAAGGAAGAAATCCCTCATTAGCAGCACCACCTCTACCAACATAGGCACATCAAGGAACACCTAAAATAGGCATGAGAACACCCTTGAGAAGTGATGAAAGTGATTCTCCAAGCACAACAAAAAGAACAGATTTGAGTCCTTCTACAAGCACAAGTACAAAAAGTGAAAGGAGAACTAGATTCAGAAGCTTGAATGAAATCTATGAGAAAGAGGCAACCAATGAAGGTATTAACTCTTTATTTTTTCTATATTTTCATATATAAGATCCTATTCATTTTGAAGAAGTAGTAAAAGATAAGAAATAGATAGATGTTATGGGTGAAGAAATGAATGCAATAGGAAAGAACAATACATGGGAATTAGTTGATCTCCCAAAAGGTAAAGAAGTGATTGGAGTAAAATGGGTCTATAAGACCAAAAGCAATGTTGAAGGCAAGATTTAAAGGCACAAGGCCAGACTTTTTGTCAAAGGATACAAGCAACAACAAGGAAAATATTATGAAGAAAATTTTGCACCAGTTGAAAGAATGGAAATAGTGAGAGCAGTGATGTCCATAGCAGTACAACACAAATGGAAATTTTACCAAATGGATGTGAATTCAGCATTCCTAAATGGAGTATTAATGGAAGAGGTTTATTTTTAACAACCTCTTGGCTATGAGAAAGAAGGCCAAGAGCACAAAGTATGAAAATTGAAGAAAGCTCTGTGTGGGATGAAACAAGCACCAAGAGCATAGTACAATAGAATATATGCCTATCTACTAGAAAATTGGTTCGAGAAATGTGAAGGAGAACCCACATTATACATAAAATAAAATGATGGCAAGATGCTCATTGTTTTTTTTGTATGTTGATGATGTGATCTTTATATGTAATGATGTTTACCTTATTAAAAGTTTTAAGACAATCATGAAAGACGAATTTGAGATGACTGATATGGGATTGCTGAGATACTTCTTAGGAATAGAAGTAGAGGAACATGAAAATAATTTTTTTATTTCTCAAGCAAAAGATGTGAAAGAATTTTGGAAAGATTTAACATGCAGGATTGCAAGGCAACAATAACTTCTATAGTGATGGGATTGAAAGTGACTAAGGAAGGCAGCAACAAGGATGTATATCCAAGTTTGTATAAGAGCATAGTTGGAAACCTTATGTATTTGACTACAACTAGACCTAATATTATGCATGTTGTAAGTTTAATTTCCAGATTTATGGAAAGGCCAAAGGAGACGCATTGGCAAGAAGTAAAGATAATTGTAAGGTATGTGAAAGGAACGAAGGGGTATGGCATTTTATACACCTCTTCTAAAAATTTTGAGTTAATTGGATATACTGAGAGTGATTGGGTTGGAAGTATAAATGATAGGAACAGTACCTATCGATATGTTTTTCATATGGGATCAGGAGCCATCTCATGGGCTTCTAAGAAACAACCAATTTTGGCTTTATCAACAGCTGAGTTAGAGTATGTGGAAGCTACAGCAACATCATGTCAAGCAGTATGGATGAGAAAAATGTTGAGAGATTTGTGCCATGAATAGGTAAAAGGTACAACAATTTATTTTGATATTAGCTCAGCAATAGCCTTATCTAAGAATTCAGTGTTTCATAAAATAACAAAGCACATTAATGCAAAGTATCACTATATCAGAGAATTGGTGAACAATGGAGAAGTTTTTTTACAGCATTGTAGAAAAGTATTTGCAGATATTTTGACAAAACCATTGTGGCAGAAAAGTTTTAATTATCTCAGAAAATGTTTGGGAATGCAAGATAGCAGTAGTTGTGATTAAGGGGGAGTCTTGGAAATAACCCCAACTGCAATCTAGATAAACAAGGACAAAACATCAATTTTGTTTTGAAGTCAAAGGATGACAACAGCAACAAACTTTTTTTTTCACTCAACTGGTGTATTAAATTTTTCATTTAAATTTCCTGCAAACATCTGCATTGCCATAGTATCTCGGATTTTCAAATCGTGGTTTAAACTACGTAACCTCCCGCCATAGCTTATGGACATACTGCATTGATTTATTGCACCATTCTCGCATTCAAACACACCACGTCATCCCTGTTCAAAACACATGATGAATGTACCCCACCACTTCACGTCTTACTTTCATCGACCAATTAAATGTTATCACAAGCCCTAGTGCCTACGTCACCACTCCCTTTCCAATCACGTGATAACTGTGACCCCACCATGCCAACTCACTGTCCTCTCAGCCAATAGCACATTGTCACATATTTTAAATGCCTAGTCAGCTGATGCATTGATCAATGCGATAAACCATGGCAAAGGCTCTCGCGTTCACTTATCTCACCATTTGGTGCTAACGTCACTCGACACATTTTCCCATGCGATAAACGTATCGTGTTATATTTGTGATGTTTTGATTTATGGTTTGTATTATGCCGCCATGATATAATTTCCTATATGTATAAGTTTTTAGACTTAGGTTAATATTTTTAAATATGTGTTGTAAACATATATATATATATATATATATATAGATATATATATATATATATATATCTATGTGTGTATGCGTGTGTGTGTTTACAATACAAAGAGATAAGTCTCTGTAGAGCGAGTGAATGATGTGTGTGAGCGTAGTGAATAGAGTGTATACTATGTGTGTGTATAGCAGAGCAGAGAGCTATATAGAATGCAATGGAGCAGCATATGTAGAAGAAACCAGAACAACAGTTCTAAAGAATGTATTGGAAAATTTTGTAAATGAAAAAAAATAGAGTTTCACTCCATCCTCTATATTATTTTATTTTATGCTCCATATACAAGTTTTTATTATGAAATCTCTGTGTTGAAAGAGGAAACGAAATTCCTCACTGTGTGTTAAGGATTTATCAAAAAATATAACATAATTTAAACAATATGGTTATTAACGCTAGTATTAACCACACATATTACAAGAATCAACCAGAAACATCTTCCGGAAATATGATGATTGTTCGTACGAATTATGTAGGTATAAGACGAATCATCCAACCAAGCCATATCACTACCTTAATTTTGTAATTGGTAAATCATTAGCTGGAGAAAATTAATGATCATATAAATAACTAAAAATAAAAGTAACATGGATTGAAAAATAAATTCAATATACACAATTGTTTTCTTATGGAGTCACAATAGAACCACAAAAATACCTCTTCTAAAGTTTTTAAAAATTCAATTTTGGAAGTTAAAGAAGACTTGTACAGAACCATGGAAATGTAAGATACTAGAGAACCATATTGGATGCAAACCAAGTTGATCAAGATCTATTTAAAATAATTCCACAATCATGACATACCAGCATATCTTCACACCAAGCTCTGCCCATAGTAACAATACTACTACGCTACTCATGCCTCTATCGTCCTGCAGGTAGGATCTGCATCCCATCTAATAGGTCTGATAGTACTTGCCCTCCGGAGACAAGGACACCTTTGAGCTAGTGAAAATGTTATTCAACTATGTCCAATGAAATTTTACCAAAAAAAGAAATCTTAATCCTTCATCAAAGTGTATTTGGCATACACAATCACCAGTGGATATTGTTAGATGAATTCTTTCGAACCTTTGCCTATTTATTTTTCTTAATTAAAATCTCCCGATTATGCCACTAATTGGCTAGCACATAATAGGTTTTTTTTTTTAATTTTTGTTCGCCCCTTAAAATTATTTTGATTTTTTTCCAATTCCTCCAAGATAAAATAATGGTGTGAACCTTTGGGTCAATCTCGTCCAATAGGCTCCTTATCTTCAATAACAAACCCTAATCTTGAAAAGAAACTAATTCAAACGTTATCATGAAATCTAAACAAAAATATGTCAAATAATGAAAATTAAAATATCAAAAACCATAAGCATCATTCACGTTTTAACAAATGGTTTAGTTAAATTCTAGTTTTTAGTGTGTTTACCATTTAATTTTACACAAAGTGGAAATAGTGTTAGGGACTCTTCTCATGGTAGAGATCTTCAAAGTTATTTCTCAACGATAATAATCCAATCTCTTCTCCAAATATTGGCATAAATTGTGCTTTGAAACATGTATAGTGTGTAAATATTGGAATGGATAATCGTTGGAATTGCAATATCCTCTCTCGTTGGTATGATTTGGAAAATTAAATTATAACCACTGAAGTGAAGCTGACTCATATGCCATAATTTTTGGTAGCAAGTTGGCGATCATGGAAATTACGTGGCAAATAATTTCTAAAATTACATCGGCTTGAGTCTATCGATATGAGGAGTGTGTGTAGATGTCAACATAATTTTCATTGGTATAATTTCAACCATTTTACTTTATTATAATGTGTCCCAACCATTCGTGGCTTTTTCATTCAAAATAATTGGTATAAACAATCATTTCAACAAGATAAAAACAATGTTTCAAGTTAGACTCAAAGACATCAAATAGAAAATCAAGAAATGGCATAAGACTAAATTTTGAAATATACATCAAGACAAGGAAAGAAATTGTAGGGTCATATGCAGAAAATCCAACAACAGATGATACAACAGGGGAGATATCTGACCCTCGTTGAGGAGGAAGGTATACTAATTAGAAAATTAGAAGAACAAAGAAAACATAAAGAAATATTATGGAAATAAAAATATAGAATTCAATGGCTAAGAGAAGGGGAAAACAATTCTAGTTTCTTCCATAAAGAAATGATCCAAAGACGGCAACACAATTTTATTTTCTCACATAAAAGCCCTGCCAGAAATAGACTTGTCCAACATCAGGATTTGTAAGAGACATTGGTGAATAATTTCTGTGAAATTATAATGGAACCAGATCATAACAAAATGGAGTCCATCACTCGAATCAAGAAATATATTCCTAATGTTGTCAACGGAGAGAAGAATCTAGCCATGCTTAGGGAAATCACTCTTGAGGAGGTGGAGGAAGTGGTTAAGGGCTTAGAAAAAAATAAGGCATGAGGATGAGATGGCTTTACTGCAGAATTATTTCAGGCTACTTGGTCCTTCATCGCCAAATATATTCTTGACCTGCTTGAGGAGTTGCGAAGGACAAGAGAGGTGTACCCTGCCCTAAACACTAATTTTATCGCCTTAATCCCAAAGCATGAGAATTGTGATGTTCCGTCAGAGTTCAGACCTATTTCCCTCTATAATGTCATCTATAAAATCATACCAACAATCATGGTGAATAGGCTTAAACCTATCCTTCCTTCTCGATGGGATATTTACTTCCCAGGAAGCCATTCATTCCCTTCGCACTCTCAAAGCTAAAGGTATGTTGATTAAATTAGTTCTTACTAAGTCCTATGACCAACTTAGAATGACCTACCTTCAAAATATTCTACAGGCCTATGGATTTGATCAAAGATGGATTGAATGAATCCTTTCTTTACTCTATACCCCCCAATTTCTAAATCTTGATTAATGGAAGCCCTTATGATCCTTTCAATGCCCTCGAGGGTTGAGACAGGGATACCCGTTATCCTTGTTTTTGTTCATCATTATTTTGGAGGGGTTAGGAAGATATATCAAGCACCAGGTGATTGTTGGTTCTCTCAAAGGATTGAATATTTGGGGGGTTTTCCTTACTCTATCTCATCAACAATTTGTTGATGATATCAAGTTGTTTTTCGAATATAGCCTTAGGTAATCTAAAGCCATTTTAGATATTATTAAAGTGTGTATGGTTGCCTTTGGAACCCTCATCAATAATGACCAATCTAATGTCTTCTTCTTTAATATTGCTCCTCAATATCAACGATTCTTATCTCGAACTCTTTGGTTTACCATTGGTACTATGCCTACAAAGTACCCGGCGATGCCCCTTTCTATCAACTCCCTTCGTGTATCCTGCTGGAAAAACCTGATTACTCGGATCCAAAATTGACTCCAGAACTGGTCTTTTTGGGCTCTCAATTTCCCTATTTGTGTTGTTCTTCTTAAAACTATTTTACAATCTATCCATTTTTATCAACTATCTAGTATTGATTCCCCTAAGCCTATTTATACTGAGATGGCTAACATTTTCAAAAAAGTTATATGGCAAGCTTCTTAAAAAAATTGTAAGTGGGCTCTCCTATCATGGGACAATCTAACACTACCTAAAAGGAAATGTGGCCTCGGTTTTCGGGATCCCTATATTCTAAACTATGTAATGTGGGCTAATTTGTGGTGGAGATGGATGCAGGGAGGTACCGACATATGGAAAACAATATGGGAGTGTAAGTATGAAATTCCGTAGACTACGAGAGACCTGTTACAAGCATAAATCATTTCGAAAGCATCAGGAATATGGAACTTGGCTTCAGCAAACAAGAATCACATTGGAGGCCACAACTTTTGGGAGATTAGGGGTGGCAACAAAACCCATTTTTACGAAGATTCCTGGCAACAACAAGAAAAATTATACAGTAGGCTTTATCTATTGGAAATATTCCTTTTCACAAATCAAATGAATACCAAAGAGGTAAATTACTATTAGGAGGAGAATAATGAGGAGTAATGGAGGAAATGAAAGAAAAAGCATCATTGGCAACAAGCCTCAGACATACGAAAATGGGGAAACCTGGAGAAAGAACTACATTCTAGGAAATTACCCATCCTTAAAGGGAATGGTATCCTTCGCTAGGGGTGTAGCATGAAGGGTATGTTTACAACTAAATATGCTTATCAGATAAAATCTAAAAATGCACATGTCTTGGACAATAGCCTATGGAAAAAAATATTTTCAAGAAAACACTGGCCTAAAATTGGAAAAAATTTATGGGTTGTTGGGCATGGAAGAATACTTACCTAGGACCAATTGCAGAAACATGGGATCCTCAGTCCCTTAAGTTGTGTGATGTGTGGAGAGAATGCAGAAACTCTGGAACATCTTCTCAACAGCTGCTTAGTTTCTGATATGATGTGGCATAATATTTTTACTCTGTTCCAGGAAACTGATAGAAATAATGAAAGCGTCCAACACACAATTGAAAACTCGAAAAGAGGAGGATACCAAAACACGATGGTAAATACAGCCTAGTCATAGTCGAATGGGTTCCTACTGTGGGAATTTTGGAAGGAGAGGAACTGAAGAACGTTCAGAAATGAGAAGAAGAAAATAACTGAAATTTGGCATAACATTGTCCAAAATATAAGTGAGACTATCCTAGCTAAAAAATGGACCCACGAGGATTGGACAGCTCAGGGTAGAGAGAAAACGATACTCAATTAGTTAAACCTTAAAGCTGAGATGTTGGTGCCAACTTCTTGGAAACCCAGACCTATGGCCTTTGAGGTTAGGGATAAGTTCAAACATCCTGAGCAGGGTTTCATCAATCCAAGCTACGATGGGACTTCGAAAGGAAATGCAGTTCAAGCAGGGGTAGGGGGGATATTCCGTGACTATGCGAGTCGTGTTCTATAGATTTTCACCATGGATCAAGGATATGCTAGTAACAATGAAGTTGAATTTACTGCGGAAAAGAAAGGATTGATAATTGCAAGTAGAGAACATTATAACCCTCTAGGGTGGAAGGAGACTCAGCTATCATCACTGATATCCTCCAGAAACTGTAGAATCAAGCACGATGGGAGCATATAAGCAACATTTTCCAAAAAACAATATTGATTCAGGAGACTAAGGATATTATGGTGAAGATAAGCTATATGAATGCTCTCCAAGTTAGAAGATCAGGCAATGAGGCAGTTGAATTTTTGGAAAATTTGGGATGCATTAATGAGGATAGGGTTCTGGATCACTCATGGGAGTAATCCACTTAGGAACGAGGTCTAGAAGCACACAAGAAGATTATACAATGGGATTGAGTAACAATGAAAACCAAATCCATGATTGGGATAACAACCAAAACCCCCCAACGAGGTTCCAACAGTCCACGAAAGAGGCCCTACATGTAGACATGGCAAGGGAACGTGCAAGATGCATGCACAGTCCATCACATCAATATCGGGGATGATGATAGCACATCAATATGGGTGGCTCCACCCACGGAGAGTAATGAAGGCATTAAGTTGTAGTGCAGAACAGCCAGAAACAACATGTGGGTTGTCAGGAATGTTTTGGGGTAAGTGTCAGTGTGTGCAGTGGGAACAGGATATTTACATTCCCCTTACCATCCTCTGGTTGTTTGTCTTTAGTCACACGCATAACAACAACAAGCAGTTCAGCGGTCGAAGGAGACGTCTAAAGCCTGCATTGTATTGTCACCAAGGGTATGTATCCATTTCTCCATTCATAACTTCCATGAAACATGTCTATGGGTTTTTCTCTATAAAAAGGTGGATTTGGTTTATTTGGATTATCTATACCGAGTTCAATATATCGATGTGCATTACTTATGTTATGTAATTAAGTCCATTGTCGCTATTTCCATGCACCATGCTTCTGGTTTTTTTTCTACTTCCTTGGAAAGGAAGACCTTGCTCCCTTTAGTTTACCTCTATCTCTTTAATTATAAAACTTTGGCTTCCCGAGAGTTAGAAATTCTCATCATGGATAGCTAGGAATGGGTTTATTTAAGGGAGGTTAGTGTTCATTACTTCAGTGAAGGAGCTTTGGTAGGCATAGAGGTTATGTATTCTCATGCGAAAGGATTAGATTTGAACTGTCTTCTCCAAACTGCGGCCTCGTTTCCTAATTTTGATTGTTCAGAGTCTTCCTTAGGTTCTATGTGGAATTATTGGCTTTGTAGGCTCTACTATGGTTTTTCATGTAGTTTTCAGGACCCGATAGGTCATTGTATGGACCTTGCATGGAATTGTTACAATCTGCATTCTGCCCAATTTGGGTGCTCTACTCTTTCCTCATCTCTGCATGGTTCTAATTTGTACTAGAATCAACAGTTTTGGGAAATAGGCTTTATGGTCTATAATGATTTTAATGTGGATTTTGGCACTATAAAGGGTAGAAACAAAGGTTGAGGTTTTCAGTTGGTCAGTCAGGTCATTTTTGTTGTCACTTTTCTTAATTTAACTAATTCTCAAATTAAGGGAATTATTGTCAATAAATATGGTAGGATTATCTGGGTCTGGGCTAGTATGGGAAAAAGGAGCTTGGTCCGTTACACTCTGTATAGGGAAAATTATTCTTTTATCACTTGCTGCTCTACTCAGGAGCTATTGTTTGTTTTTAAATTGAGTCCTCTGAATCTTCCAAAGTTGCAGTCAATGGATGGCAGCGAAGGAAACCATACCCTGTTACTATGTGATTATGTTTAACTCTCAGGTTGATTTAATCTCGTCATGAAGTGTACTGTTGCATGTGTTCCAAGAAATTCGTGCCTAGAGAGAAACTTGCTGGAAGACCAGAATTTGAAGACAATGGTGAAAGGCTAGTCAATAAAGAAGGATGCAAAGGAAAAGGCGAAAGACAAAGCTCAAAAACTTGCCCCAACCAAATGTGGCAGAAATTATGGCAAAGAGGTGATGGATAACCTGCTTCAAACATATTCAGATGGTACACCATGCTACATTAAGTCTCTAATTCACGGGTGGGAGTAGGATGCAAGGGCCAAGGAAGAGGAGGAGGCTAACATGGATGAGGAAGAATTGAATCCTATTATTACAGAGCCTAGTAATACTCGTAGCAAATTATCCTTATTTCATCACTCCATTTACGCCTACTGGATATTAAAATACCTTTTGCTGAAGGGAATTTTCTTTGTCCAAGAGTTTGGGGAAGACCATAAAGTAGCATCAAATCTAGTAGATATTAGCTGGTACATCCAGGAAATTAACTTGCGACAGCATCACTAGAGTATTTGATTGGGGAGAATTGAGAAGCAACTACAAAGCATGCACCAGGTTGACATGTCGGGCTCGAGCGTGAAAGATCCAACTCCTATAGAGTCATCTGATGACTGATTTTATTTATTTCTATTTTTTTTATGATAGCACATAGAATTTACATTTCACATATGTTTATGCAAGGAAATATGAAAATTAGTTACTTAAATACAGTAAGAGACAGATTAAAGATGTTTATGTTTTGGATTCCTATAATTCTTTAAGATGGCCAACAAACCTAGTTTCCTATGGGCAGTTCGAGGCTAAAAGTTGTAAATTTCTCTAACCTCCATTTTGATTTATGAATATAAAATAACAAGGATCTACTAATTTTACAAAAAGAAAACAACATAAAAACTCTGAAAAATAAATTTTATCTGTGATTTGGTCATATTATATGGCATTAAGTATGTGATACCTTTCAAATATAATTTTTGATCTATGTTAACGTGAAAACTGCCCATGGTTATTGACACCTTGAAGGAATATATATAATTCTATTTTAATGTGCCCACAATTAAAACCTAATAGCATGTTGGTTCAACGCAAACAAAATAGAAAAAAAATGTGTACCTTCTGTGTTTTAGATTTTATGTATTCAATTTTTAGTTATAATTTACTTCCTAGTCATCGGTATAATTCTCCCCCTTAATACTGATAACTCCCTTCTATTTTTTTTTCTTATCTATTAGTATTTTGTGGGAAAATTAATCTCAAACACTGCGTTAAATGAACTGGCAGGAACCATACCTTAGTAAATGTTTTGTAGGTTGCAAATTTAGTTTGCAGGTTAAAGGACATCGTGTAAATGAAGTTCTAAGAATATTACATAACTCATTCTGCAATAGATTAAACTATTAAAGTCAAATGTAAATTCTTAA
Organism: Pinus albicaulis; assembly: GCA_034641835.2. Classification (NCBI taxonomy): domain Eukaryota; kingdom Viridiplantae; phylum Streptophyta; class Pinopsida; order Pinales; family Pinaceae; genus Pinus; species Pinus albicaulis. The sequence goes on from JAXQQM020086340.1 coordinate 294,289, forward strand.
TGGTTGGTAGAAACTCATGGGAAATATTTTGCTCTGCCACTTATTTACTGTCTGCAATGTTCAGAAAATGATGTTTTCCCATCCTTTGTCTTAAATATTCTCTTTCATGAATTATTGTGTTAGGAAAGATATGCTTTTAAATAGGCATGTATGTATATTAGATTATGTATGTGTCATAGATGTAAGTCTGAGCAGTGTGTGGACGAAACCGTGGAGGAAATTTTCATGGGTGCGTGAAAATAGTCTGTTACAATGTTTTACTGTGTGTTAATTCCACAACCCATGGTGAATGTAAATCTCAGTAAGAACGCTTATTTTAGAGGTGAAGTAGTTGCAACCTCCTTATGAATTACTTCTATTGTTTTTGAAACCATAATATAATGTTTGATTAGTCACGATATGGTTCTAGAAAATTTCACGTATTGTTTTTACCCCAACCAATCTATTTTACATTGTTTCACCATGAGTAAATTTTCTTGAAATATTTGTTCCATTATACTTGCACAAGTAAAATCATTTTAATCTTTGCCACTCTGTATTAAAAGGAAGTCTCATATGATTTGATTTCCACAACTTCATTGTCTGGATTACCATATTTCCTCAACTCTATTTGTTGAGGAAATCATTCCCCTATCTTAAAAGCTTTAACATGGCATCCGAGTGGCTTTCAATTCTTATTAACACAAGTGTTTTTACTGAGGAGTTAAAAGGTGTTCTAATCTTTTTTGTGGAGTGTATTCAACAGCAGTGATAAAGTTTTTACATTGTGAGATTTTTTTTTTTTTGCACATTGAAAATGGAAGCAACAAGCACAAGCTTGAATAATCCAAAAATACCTCAGTTTAAAGGAAAACAATTATGATAATTAGGCTGTAAAAATGAAGGTTCTATTTTCTTCACAAGACGTTTTGGAATTGGTGGAGAATGGTTTCCAAGAACTACCAGTTGGATTAGCATACAATGATTTGACACAAGAATACAGAGATTTGTTGAGAGACAAAAAGAAGGACTCAAAATCCATCTTCTACATTTTGCAAGTAGTTCATGAAAGAATCTTCCCAAGGATTATAGCAACAGAAAAGTCCAAGCGAGCATGGGATACCCTTCAGACAACCTACCAAGAATGGCAAAGGCAAAGGCAACGAAACTACAAATACAGAGAAGATATTTTGAGACAATTTGTATGAAGGAGTTTGAGAATGTATAATCATTTTTTACACATGTAATTGGATTGGTTACTCAAATGAGGTCTCATGGTCAGATGCTTGAGGAAAGGAGAATAGTTGAGAAAATCTTGAGAATTCTACCACCAAGATTTGATGCCATCATTGTGGCCATAGAAGAGACAAAGGATCTCTCTCAATTTTCATTGGATGAGATTCATGCATCATTGATTTCTCATGAACACAGATTGAACAGAGAAACTAACTCCTCATTGGAGGATGCTTTCAACACACAAATTTCATTTCATCAAGGTAGAGGTTGAGGAAGCTCAAATTATAGAGGAATATGCAGAATCCCACACAGAGGTGGAAGAAGCATCCCTTCAAGTTCAAGTGGGAGGGGTAACAATCCAAATCCAAGTGAAGGCTCAAGACAAAATGAAGCACAAGGTTAGAGGTATGATAATCTCAAGATCAATTTCATTGTTGTAAGAGGTATGGTCATTATGCAAATGAATGTAGAAAGAAGAAACATGACATAAGAAACAAACCTAATGTAAATTTCATAAAGGAAAATAAAAACCATGATAGCATGTTTTTGGCTTGTAATGTAGCACAAGAAAAACATTGAGATGTATGGTTTCTAGATTCGGGGTGTAGCAATGACATGAGTGGGAACATAGAAATGTTTTCAAATCTATATGAGAGTGTGAAATATGAAGTGGCATTAGGGACTGATAGAAAACTCTTTGTCATGGGAAAAGGAAGAGTCGAAATTATGACAAATAAGGGAGACAAGAAGTATATTTCAAATGTGTATTTTGTTCCTGGTTTAAAGCACAACCTCATAAGAATTAGAAAACTCATGAAAAAAGGCTACAATTTATTTTCCAACAATTATGTGTGCACAACCTTGGATAATTCTCCAGGCAGACAACTAATTTCAAAATTTTATATGACACAATAGAATGTTTTCTCTCAAGCTAAAATTAGATTTAAAGGAAGGAGTTGCTCAAGAAAAACTGTCAATGAAATCACAAGAAGATGAAATAAAAATTGCAACTGTCACACAAGAAAACTTTCAAGCAGAAATTAAAGACGAAAACTGGTTATGGCATTTGATATTTGGCCATCCGAATTTTTGAAGTTTGATTTTTTTTCATAGGAAAGGCATGGTGAAAGGATTGCCACTCAAAGAAAAATCGGACAATGAATGTGAAGGATGCATCTTGGGAAAACATCATACAGAATCATTTCCAGTAGGAAATTCAATAAAGGCAAAGGCACCTTTGGAGATTGTCCATTCAGATTTATGTGGACCAATGTAAACACCATCAATTGGGGGAACCGATTATATTTTAACCTTCATAGATGACTACACAAAGAAGATATGGGTCTACTTCATCAAACATAAAAATGAAGTGTTTCACTGCTTCTGCCACTAAAAATTCCTTTTTTAGAAGGAAAGTGGACACTACATCGAAGTGTTGAGACTAATAGAGGAGGAAAATACATCACAAATGACTTCCTACATTTTTTCAGGGAGCATGGAATTCACAAGAAACTTACAACAAGGTTCACAACTTAGAAAATTGGTGTTGGAGAAAGGAAGAATAGGAGCACCATGGAAATGGAAAGGAGTATGTTGAAGGAAAACCATTTTCCAAATGATTATTGGGGTGAAGTTGTCACTTGTGCATCATATATCATTAATATATGTCCAACCAAGAGTGTCAAGAACATAGTTCCTGAAGAGGCATGGAGTGGAAGAAAGCATAATGTCACTCACATGTGAGTGTTTGGATGTGTGGCATATGCACATATTCCATATCAGTTGAGGAAGAAGTTAGAAAACAATGGGGACAAATGTATATTTGTTTGATACAGTGATGAATCCAAGGGATACAAGCTCTACAATTCATCAACCAAGAATGTAATAATTAGCAGAGATGTTTAGTTCATAGAAGAGGAAGCATGGGATGGAATTTTAGAGAAGACAATCAATGTGAATACATGTATACCACATGAAGACAAACCCATGAACCATTTTAAAGCTGCACCCTTGAGTGTTGGAGGAAATAGCTTCAATTTTTTAGAGTCTTATAAGTAGTCATAAAATCTACATAAAACCCCAAACTGAAATAAATTTTTTTCATGATCTTCGCTCTTTAATCTATGGAAATTGGGAAGGACAAAAGGTGAAATATTCTTCATTGTTAAATTTGTATCCTCATCAACTATAGGAAATACAACATAGTTAGGATCTCATCTGCCTCTGCCTCTTCCTCCATCTCTTCCTCCACTTCATCCTCTACCTCTTCCTCCTCCTCTTAAGGCATCTCCATTCAGAACTTCTCCTCCTCCTTCTTCTTCTGGCATTGTAGATT